>JANHFR010006694.1:2976-16293 GCA_032468015.1 Mimophis mahfalensis | reverse complement strand
GAGGGAGGGAAGGAAAGGGAAGGAAGGACGGAAGGGAGGGAGGGAGGGAGGGAGGGAGGGGGAGGGAGGGAAGGTATTTGTAGCTCAGGATTCAGATGAGGGGTTCTTGGTGTTCTCTGAGCTTGGTTGTTTTCTTGTAAACGTTTCAGATGTTTCATTATTCAAATTGAACGGATGATGTTACTTTGTTTGGGTAAAGAAACATCTGCAAGATAACAACCCAGCTCAGAAAGCACTAAGGACCCCTCAAATAAACAAATAAATTGCGTAGACCAAATACTTGTAAGTCAATTCCCCATAACTCTTCAGCAGAGGTGAGTAGAGTAGAACCACGCAAGTTACTGAACCTTCTCAACAGCGCCGATATCCCGGGCCACTGAAGATGCTGGAGGACTTGAACTCACCATCAAAGTGGAAGAAGTGATTGTGCTGGTTGAGGTGAGGTCTTCCTTCAGCTGCGGCCACAGGGGGCAGGTTTTCATCCAGGTTCTCTCTAGGGTGATCTTCTGGAGCTTGCTGGTTGTCTGCAATATTCAGTGACATCCTACAGGTCGGGCAGGAGGTGTCTTGCTCCAGCCAGGAGCGGAGGCAGGAGCTAAGAAGAAGGAGAGAAACTTATATGGATTTTTATGAGTAAAATGAGGAGGCAGATTGTTGGGGGCAAGAGGCTGACTCTGTAAACCACTTAGAGACGGCTGTGAAGGGGTATGTAAGTGCTCTTCCTTCCTTCCTTCCTTCCTTCCTTCCTTCCTTCCTTCCTTCCTTCCTTCCTTCCTTCCTTCCTTCCTTCCTTCTCTTTCTCCCCCTCTGTCTTTCTCTCCTTGTCTTTCAGTCTCTTTCTTTTTTCCCATTCTTTTCCTCTCCCCTTCCTTTCCGTCTCTCCCCCCCTTAGTCCTTCCTCCCTCCCTCCCGTTCTCCTTTCCTTTCCTCTTTCCTTTCCCATCCCTCCCTTCTTCATCCATTTACTTCCTTCCCTCTTCCTTTCTTTTCCTTCCTTTCCCTCTTCCTTTCTTCCCTCTTCCCTTCCCCTTTTATTTCTATCTTCCTTCTCTCTGAATTTCACCTTGTTCTCTTTTGCCTCTGCTAAAATCTTTAATAAAAAAAGTCGGGGAGGGGGGAAGGCAAGGGATCTCTGAACCACAGACCCCGCCCTGTGATTTCTCTGCCCACGACAGACAAGCCGACCACTGCTTCCCCTTTACCCCCCCTTCTCCCTCTCGCCAGTTCCACGCCATGGACACCCTGCAGCGTAACGGCTACGACTTAGCCAAGGCCATGTCGACTCTGGTGCCCCAGGGCGGGCCCGTGCTGTGCCGGGACGAGATGGAGGAGTGGTCGGCTTCGGAAGCCATGCTATTCGAAGAAGCCCTGGAAAAATACGGCAAGGACTTCAACGACATTCGGCAGGACTTTGTGAGTTGGGTTGGGGCTCAGGGCTCCTGGTTCCTAAAGGGCCTTCGCTCGCGCGTAGCTAGTCCTTGACTTACAAGCCCAGCATTTCTGTCGCAGAGCGAGACAGTGGTTCAGTGCATTGTGCCCCATTTTACAATCTTTCTTCCCATGGTTGTTAAGGGAATCACCAGAGCTGTTAAGTGAGCCACACAGATCTTAAGGGAATCCAGTCCCATTGTGGTTGCTTGTCGGAAGGTCACAAAAAAGCATGTGGCACTGCAACGGTCATAAATACGAATCGTTGCCTGGCCTTGACTCGTATTGATTCATGGACACTGCAACTATCATAAAGATGAGTCCTTGGCCCAACTGCCGAAATGAATTTTGACGGCTGCAGTGGTCATAACCGTGTCACAATTTTAGTGACCAGCGTCACTCAGTGAATGCTTGTAAGTCAAGGACTAACTGTACTTCCAGTTTTGGGCAAAACCATCTTTAGCAAATGGTGTTTGATTAATGACACACACACACACACACACACGCACACACACACACAATAGTTTTACGCCCGTCCCGGCCAGGCTCCATTATTGTCATAGCTCGAGGAACACCCGTATTAACTCTTTCATTCATAGCTGGATTAAACCCTGAAAGAGCCAGGATTTCCAGGACGGAGTCCTCGCCCCTCATCCTCGATCAATACAGTGGGGAGGGCATCCTCTTAAACCCCCCTCCCTCTTTCCTTGCAGCTCCCTTGGAAGTCCCTGGCCAGCATTGTGCAGTTCTACTACATGTGGAAAACCACAGACCGATACATCCAGCAGGTGAGGAAGGGTCTCCCCACTGCTCCTTTTGGGGAGGGGCAGATTCCTTCCTGGGAAGGGAGGGAAGGGATAAATTTTTCCCCAGAGACCCCTTTTCCAGGACGTTGTTCCATTGACCCTCTCTCCATTTCCTTTGCCGTGCAGAAAAGGTTAAAAGCGGCGGAAGCCGACAGCAAGTTGAAACAAGTGTACATCCCAACCTAGTGAGTATCTACCCCATCTCGGGGGTTTGGGGTGTGTGTGTCAGATTTCTCCCCAGCAAGTCTGCATCGGGGCAGAGAAAAGCCCCTCCACACACACACACACACAAGACCCAGGATTTGCTGTGAAGAAAAATTAAGGGTGGTGGGGAAATGGGAGCGATGGGTGGTTTTGTGTACCAGATGCAGACTCTGTTTATTCCAGAGTTTGGGGTTCGAATTCTTGTGCCTTCCCTTTTCCCTGCCCAGGGTTAGAAGCGCTTCTGTAATTATCCAGTCGGGGGGACTCCACCGGTCCCTTGTTTTGAGCCTAGCCAGATCTGGGATCAATAGAAGAGCGTATTTGTAGCTCGGGGGTTGAAATGAGGGGTCTTTGGTGGTCTCTTGAGCTTGGTGGCTTTCTTGTAGATGCTCCATTACCAAACTAGGTAACATCATCAGTGCTAGAGGGGAAGGGGGGGGTTGTGGAGCGGAGGAAGAGGAGGACTGTGTGGTCCTTGATGCTGTCTAAGCTTGTTGGTTTTCTTGTAGACATTTCATGACCAAACTAGGTATCATTATCAGTATTAGAAGGGAGGGGTGTTTGCAGAGGGGAGGCAGAGGACTGTGGGTCCTTGAAGCTCTTTGAGCTTGCAGACATTTCGTTACCAAACTAGGTACCATCATCAGTGCTAGAAAGGAATGGGGATTGTGGAGGAGGAGGACTGTGTGGTCCTTGATGCTGTCTAAGCTTGTTGGTTTTCTTGCAGACGTTTCATGACCCAACTAAGTCCCATCATCAGTGCCGGGAGGGAGGGGCGTTTGGTCTCCTTGTCCTTTGGTCCTGATGACGTCCCCTCGTTTGGTCATGAAACGTCTGCAAGAAAACCACCAAGCCACCCCGCGGGATCCGGCTGTCGGCTTTGGGCCTGTGAAAAATCAAACGCAGCCCAGTTGCCGCCCCCAATGCCATGGTTGCTCTTATCTCCCCTTCCCCAGTACAAAACCGAACCCGAACCAAATCATCTCCGTGGGCTCCAAGCCCGGAATGAACGGCGCCGGCTTCCAGAAAGGCCTCACCTGTGAAAGTTGCCACAGTAAGTTTCCACCGAGAATTCGGGGCTTCTGGCCTCTTCGTTCTGCTGGACGTGGGGCCCAAATCGACTCTTCCTCGGCACCGGGCGGCTTGGGAAGCGGTCAGAGAGGGCTGAGCCCCTGCAGCAGGCGGAAAAGGGGGAGGGGGAGATGGTGATGAGGCCCTCATTTGGCCCTTCTCTCGACCCACAGCCACCCAGTCAGCCCAGTGGTACGCCTGGGGCCCCCCTAATATGCAGTGCCGGCTCTGCGCCTCTTGCTGGATCTACTGGAAGAAATACGGGGGCTTGAAGACGCCAACGCAGCTCGAGGGAGCTGCCCGTAGCATCACAGTAAGAGAAACACACACACACACACACACACACACACACCCTCCCTTGTGGCTTTGTGTTACAGGTTGGGAGCCGGCTCGGGACATATAATCCTGTTGGATGCTGGTTGCGAATTGGGGGCGCGATGGGGATTATTAATCTGCTTAATAGGGAAGGCAGCTGTGTGTAATGTCCCCCATCGTTGTTATTTTTGTACAAAATTGTCCAGTGGGGTCTGACACACTTCCTTTTTCCTCCTTCACCAATAACAACAGACCTAGGAGGCGGGTTGGGCTGAGAGAGGGGGAACCAACTGGCTTTCATGCCTAAGGTGGGACTAGAACTCTCTGTCTCCTGTTGATTGGCCCAAAGTCACCCACTTGGCTTTCATGCCTAAGGCGGGACTAGAACTCACAGGCTCCTGGCAATTGGCCCAGAGTCACTCAATTGGCTTTTATGCCTAAGGAAGGGCTAGAACTCCTACTCTGTAGCATGTTGCCTTTGCCAGTGGACCACACTCCTCCTCTGAGCCCCTTACGCCATCCTTCTCTCCTCAGGAGCCCCACTCTCGGGGCCACACGTCTCGGCCGGAAGCCCAGAGCCTCTCGCCGTACACCACCAGCGCCAACCGGGCCAAGTTGCTGGCGAAAAACCGTCAGACCTTCCTTCTGCAGACCACCAAACTGACCCGCATCGCCCGGCGCATGTGCCGGGATATCTTGCAGCCGCGGCGGGCCGCCCGGCGCCCTTACGTGCCCATCAACTCCAATGCCATCAAGGCTGAGTGTAGGTGGGGGAGAGAGTGTGGGCTGGACGGGAAGGGCAGGCGGAAGCGGGAGGCTCTCAAGGAAGGTGTGGCTTCCTTCCCCTCCAGGCTCAGTCCGGCTTCCCAAGGCAGCCAAGACACCCCTGAAGATCCACCCTTTGGTCCGTCTGCCGCTGGCTACGATTATCAAAGAGTTGGGTAAGCGGCCTCTGCACGCGGTCAGTTCTCTCTCGGGGTGGGAATGGTGCCTCTTCCTGGATGTGCGTTAGGGAATAAGAGATCACAGACAGATGCACACACACACACACACACACACACACACACTCCATTTCCTTGGACAGAAGGAGGTCTGGTAGAATCAGGAAGGAGGGTAGAGGATGGATGGATGGGAGGAAAGGAGGAAGGAAGAGGAAGGGAGGAGAGGAAGAAAAGACGAGACAAAGAGCATGAGAGAAAGAAAAAAGGAAGGAAAGAAGGTCGAGAAAAGAGGGAAGAGAAGGGCCCAGGTATAATTGCAAAGGAGGGAGGAAGTTGGGTGGATAGATGGATGGGAGGGAGGGAGAGAAGGAAGGAAGGAACAAAAAGACAGAGCAAGAAAGTGTGAGAAAACGAAAGGAAGGAAGGAGGTCCGGGAAAGAGGGAACAGAAGGGGCCGGGTTTAATTGGAAAGGAGGGAGGGGAAGGGAAGGAAGATGAAGGGAGGAAAGGAAGGAACACAAAGACAAGAAAAAGCGAGGAAGAGCACGAGAGGAAGAAAATGGAAGGCAGGAAAGAGAGAGGATGGAAAGGCACCTTCAGCGCCCGGTTTGTCTTTTCCGCAGCCGCCCAGGCGCCCCTGAAGCCCCGAACTCCTCGGGGCACCAAGACGCCCATCAACCGCAATCAGCTGACCCAAAACCGAGGTCTGGCTGGCATCGTGGGCAAACGGTCTTTCGAGAACGTGAGTAGCTGAGCTGCCAGCCGACAGGCCTGGGGGGGGAGGGTGTCTGTGGGAGGAGGAGAGGGTTCCCTTTTTTTAAGGAGGGAAAACCAATCCCGAAATTTGGAAAGCCAGCAAGGGGCGGGAGGGAGGAGTGGCCCCCAGGAACAGCCCTCCGTGTCCTTGTAGTTGCTGCAGTTGGGAACTACGCGGATTTTCCTTCTTTCCCTTTCGCTCGTTCGGTCCCTCCCAAGGTGGGAATAACCCGCTTTTATTCTTTTAAGACACAAATGCAGCCATCTGTATTATCTGTTCAGCCAAATCTTGGCTGCTCCCAACTCTCATCCGCTTGTCTGGCAATGCAGAACGAGGAGGGTCTGGAATGTGGGGGGCGGCTAGGCGGGCGGGGGGGCGAGCAAGAGGTATAGACACTGCTTTGGGGGGGGGGTGTTCCTCTCGCTGATAGCTCTGTGTGCGACCGGGCGCAGGTGGCAGGGGGCGGGCTCCCCTTCTCGGCCAACGGGCGGCCCCTAACGTCCGGCATGAGGTCAAGCAATCAGCCTGCCCTGAAACGACAGAAGCTGAACCCGGCCGACGCCCCCAATCCCGTGGTTTTTGTGGCGACCAAGGACACCAGGTACGAGGGCAGGGGCTTAGCGGGGACGAGGGAGCGATGTCTGGGGAGACGGCAGGGAGAGATAAGAGGTGGCTGAGCCCTCCGAAGGAAAAGGGGTGTGTGGAAAATATCACGAGAGGGACCCTCCCTCGATTCCTGGGTCGTAAAGGCGAGGAGGATAGGAGGAGAGAGATGGAGTTGCCAAATTCTGCTCCGGTGATGGGACTAGAGGAAGACGGAAGTTCCACGGTCAGATAAGAGGCAGCTGAGCCCACAGAAGGACAAGGGGTGTGTGGAAAACATCCCTAGTCCGTAAAGGCGAGGTGGGTGGGGAGACGGACTTGCAAGATTTAACGGAGCCTCACAAGACAGCTCGTATTTCTGGGTGTCCTACCTTGTAAGGCTGGCAGGGAGGTGATGGTGGGGCGGGCCACTCTATCAACCCCTCTCTCTGGCCTCGGGAGGGTAGTCTGGTGTTCAGTCCTCCTGGCTTGGATGCTCAGCGTGTGACAATTCCTGGCATCAGAATGGTGGGGAGAGCTGGATTCTCACCGATGGTTCTAGAACGGCCAGGCTCCTTTTGCCTAGGTGGGTGTTTCTTAGGTGCTTGGCCCCTTTAAGAGGACTTCAACGCCCAGAATTCCACCCATCTGAAAGCATGCTGGCAGGGGAATTCTGGGTGTTGGGCTCCACCCGGCTTATTTTGGTGTTTCTCAGTCGAGGGAATTTTAAGAGGTGTGGACTTCAGTGCCCAGAATTGCCCAGCTGGGAATTCTGGGAGTTTGCAGCCAGCATCCTGGGGGATTCTGGGAGTTGGAGTCCACCCACCCATCTTAAAGCATGCTGGTTAGGGATTCTGGGAGTTGGAGTCCACCTCTCTTAAAAGGACCAAGCGCGAGACACACCGACCTAGAGATTTTTGTTTGGGAATATTAAAATACTTCAGAAGCCAGTGAGCCGCTGGATGATCAGTGAAGAGGGAGACCCCCTGAGAATTTGGGGAGGGGTAGAAACCGTTCTTCCTCGCCTCAAGGAACTTGTCTGCCCCGCCCTGCCAGACTGGGCACCCTAAAAAATAAACTCCGCTGCTCTTTTTGTTCCTAGAGCCCTACGCAAGGCCCTGAGCCACCTGGAGATGCGCCGGGCTGCCCGCCGTCCCAACCTGCCGGTGAAGGTGAAGTCAGTCCTGCCACTCCGGCCTCTGGGGGCTCCCCTCTTGCCCGTCCCCCCAGTCCATCCTGCCAGCACCAGCGAGCCCATCGTCCTGGAAGACTGAGTGCTGAGCTCCTCTCTCAGCCCCTCTAGGAATCGGCTAGCCACCTCGCCCAGCCCCTTGACCCCTGCCGGAGGCCCGTCCGAGGGTCCCGTCGCCAAGCATTTGCTGGTTACGGGCCGGGGGGGGCAGCCCTGTCCTCTTTCCCCCCGGGTTGGGTCCTGGGTCTCCCGCCCTCTCTTTTTTATATATAAATATATTTTTAATTTCCACATTTTACATTTGTACTTCTCCCCTTTCCTTCCGCCCAGCCTCCTTTTACTCCTCGCTGTTCGGAATGCACAAAGTCGCCCGGGTCCGTATTTTTTTAGGGGCACCCTTGTTTTTTTTCCACCTTCCTCCTCGTTTAGGGACGGGGGCGGCGCTAAGAGAGGCATGGAATCGGAGGAGCCGGGGCGTCCCGTTTCAAAAACGGCCTCCTTTTCCACCGGATCGCGCTCTCTTCTATCCCTTTCTCTGTGTCGTTTCTCCTTGGATCCCCTAAAAAACTTATCTCTTTCCCCAACCCCCTCCCCAAATTGGGAGCAAGGAGCCTTGGCGGTTCCTTGTTCATGTGGCCATCTTATGAATCCCCCCTCCTCTTCCCCCGCCCCTCCGCCGAATTCCCTTTTTTTTGTACATGGTTTGGAGAGCAAAAAACAAAAAAGTCAGGTTTTTTTAAAGTCAGCCTCTGGTTCTTATAGCAACGACAACGGAAAAAGAAATAAATGCCGTTTTCTTCACTCGTTTCTCTTGGTCGTGTTTATTTGGGCAGGGGGAGACGCAAGAATTGGGGAGGGGGCCTTTACTCCTCTATTTAGGCCTTTATTGGCCTTTATTGTCCATTTCAGTCACCTTTTCGGGGGCGGAAGACCCCTCAAAGGATTTTGTGAAACCCCCCCCAGTGCTGATCTTGCAATGCCAAGATAAGTATGTGCCAAGTTTGGGTGAGATTGGTTGTTCCATTATAGGAGTGTATAGAGCACATGTGTACACGCACACACACCTTACCACACTTGTTTTATATATATTATATATAAGGAAAATTTTCCTTCAGAGCATATCTTCATGTGTTTAAATGGCCATATCCATATATTCCTGGTAGCAAGAAACCAATGACAGGAATTAATAGAATAGAATAGACAGGAATAAATAGAATAGAATAGAAATATAATAGAAAAAGAATAGAATTCTTTTTATTGTGTGATTGGGTACACAATGAATTGGTCTTTGGCATAAAAGTAATGCAGATTTCATCCATGTAATAATTGCTAGTTCAACTCTAAACTTTGCCACTTTGCTCTCAGTTCAAGTCTTAAGCCTTTCAGCTCTTCCCATCTAGCACCGAAGCTCTTCTGTCTGGCTCTGCCAGCCAGCCAGGCCCCCTTTTATACCTTTCCCCCTCCAAGCCAGCTCTCACCTGATTGGTGGCACCATTCCAGGCCCTGTGTTATTATTGGCCTTTATCATCCAGCCGTTTCATTGGCCTGCAGGTTCCCCTCAGAGGCCAATGGCCACCTTTGTTTTCCCAAGACCACTTCCCAATGGTGAATTTTGGAGCCTCTGGGTTTATATATAAAGGAGAACATAAGTTCAGTCCCATTTCTAGGTTTTCCTGTGACTTGTTTCCTGTGACTTGTTTGCTTCGGTTTCCTTTTGTAAAGCCTGAATTCACCGAGGATAAAAATCAAGTTGAATTCAGAACAGTTTCCTGCTCAACAGTTTATTATTATTTAAATTTATATCCCTGCTGACAGTTAATTCCTGCTGAAGGAATTTAAAATAAATTTGTAATTTAAAATATATTTTAAAAATTAAAATAACACACCTATCCCCCTCCATCCATATTATCTTATTGTTCAGTGGGAAGTGGTATATAAATCTAAGTGCCTTTGCTTGCTCTGTCTTAATCCTAATTCTGATCTGACCCATTTTTCCTAATCTATCTGATTTATTTTTCCAACACTTATTAACAATGATCAATCACTGGAGGTTTTAAGAAAAGACCACAGCCACTGTCTCAAATGGTATAAGGTACAGAGGATTGGACCAGTCTCCTACACTGCTTAACTTTTTAGTGTTTTTTGCAAATGAGCACTCGGTAACAATACAGTACAGCCCAAATTGTCTGGGATTCTTCTGAGGTTAAAATGCGCTTTAAAATCCTAAACGTTTAGCAAAAGTCAGAAAAACAATTTTGTCACTTCTAGAACAGCATTCTTCTAAATCGTGCACCAGTAACGTTTTTTTACTTGGAATATTTTATTTATTGCTATAAAATGCAGTATGTTTTGCAATGTTCACATTGAAAAAAATGGGGGGGAAAAATGGAAAAGCGAGTTCAGTTTCGACCCGGAAGAGTTTGGCTTATTTGTGGACTCTGCCGCCTTACAAGAATTTTGATTTTTTTTCTACCTCTATGGAGAGGTGAAGACACTCAATGAACACTCTTCCTTCTCTGCCACTCAAGGGAAGAACTTCGTATGGGATCCGGAAGTTCTTGCGGATAAAACGTTGGTTGCTCCTTATCTCTATGATCCTGACGTCTCCATATCCCGTCTAGCCGCTTCGACCTTTCAGGCTAAAAACCATCAAGTAGTAGGGCAAGAGCAGCCAATCATTTGGGGCGAAACTTCCGTGAAGGCGAACCAGCTTCCGTCCGTGGAGGGAAATGGAGGAAGAGGGAACGACGGGCGATGTGGACTCTCTGCCCCGCGGGGCTTTTCGGTGCCGTCTCTGTCACGTGACGGTTGCCAACAGTGAGTGGGGTCAAGGGTCAAATAAGGGCCTAAAGCTGTAAATTAAATAATTTAGAATAAACTCAAATCGAGGTTTTAGGGCTGCTTTTGGCACGTGGGGAGTTCTGATATAAACACGGGTCAGGGTGCGGCTAAGATAATTTGGCAGCACTCTATTTTTCTGGCTTAAATTGAGCTGGAGACATCAACTATTATTTGACATAGTTATCCAAACTGGGTGTGCACTGATGACATTACCTCCTATGGTAATGAAAGGTCTGAATGCCTCACAGATCCCACAGTTCAATTCTGACCTACAAATATTCTCTTCAAAAGTAAAATTAATTTTTTAAAAAAGCTTAAGATGTAGTGATATCAGGCAGAACATCACCTTCTGATACAGGTGTATTGTTATTTTTTTAAAACGAACTGAGAAACATTAAAAGGTTGCACAAGGTTGGAACCGTTGACGTTCCTTGTGGTTTCCCCAAAATTCTTCTCCAAAACTGCAACTAAAGATAGTTGTGTTGATGTTTTAGAACCCAGCTTGGACGATCACCTGTGCGGAAAGAAACACCAGCGGTTGGAAACTCTGCGTAGTGTCCGCCAATCTCAGGAACTCCGCAGTATTTTTGTCAGTGGGTTCCAGAAAGGGACGACAGCTATGGAGCTGAGCGCCTATTTTGAAACCTACGGGAAGGTTATTAACGTTGTGATGGACAAAGATAAGGTGAACCCTGATCCCTCTTCCACCCCCACCCCCCACCTCCTATATCACATTTGATTGATTAAAAAAGAAATCACTGGCAAACTTTGCAACCTCGGTGCTCGTTTCCTTTTTCTGCAGGGTGTCTATGCAATTGTGGAACTGCAGGACGAGGAAATACTCCAGAAAGTATTAGCAGAACCGCAACATAGTCTAGGGGGGCAGAAATTACGTGTTAAGCCACGTGAGAAGAAGGACTTCAGATACACCCCACCAAAGAAACAGGGAGCAGCCAGGCGGGAGCAGCTGAGCCTGGAGAAATTGGCACAAAATCTCTGTCAAGTAGATGATGTAAGTGCCTGGGAATTGAAGCCCACCCATCTTAAAGCAGGCTGGTTAAGGATTCTGGGAATTGAAGTCCACCCATCTTAAAGCAGGCTGGCTGGGGAATTCTGGGAGTAGAAATTCTCCTGTCTTAAAGCATGCTGGTTAGGGATTCTGGGAATTGAAATCCACCCATCTTAAAGCAGGCTGGCTGGGGGATTCTGGGAGATAAACTTCACCTATCTTAAAGCTGTCAAGGTTGAAAAACACCTTTATGGAGGATTCGATCTTCAAAAAGGCTTTTAGGGAATGTCGTAAAGAATTCCTCTGAATACAGTTGGTTACAGAAGAAACCTTCATTTATTTATTTTTCCTGAAGGTGGATGCCCAGATGGCTTTAATGGTGCAACTGTTTGAATTTTCCGAGAGCGAACAGCGTCTTCGAGACTTGCTCGTCAAGCTGTTCCAGGAGGTGTTTTCGGAATTCTTCCCAGGTAAAGTGCACCTTTTTCCCTCTGCTTCGATTGGATATTTCGAAAGTTTCTGATTTTACAACCAGCCCTTTTCCCAAACACACAGAATCAGTCATCCTTCCCTTTGGGTCTTCTGTGAACGGCTTCAGCGTTTCTGGATGCGACCTGGATTTGTTTCTCGATCTGGAGAAGACAAAAAATTTCCAGGCTTCTGCCAAGACAGCCGATAAGCCACCGGTGAGGAAATGGTTGGGTTCCATCTTGGTCAAATGCAGATGTTTGTTTTGTCCCATATTTCTTGTTAAAAATAGGAAACATTCGTTAAATTTGGCACAATCGGGGCTGATGACTTTGTGTCAGTGTTTCTCAACTTCAGCTAATTTAAGAAAGGTGGACTTCAACTCCCAGAATCCCCCCACCAGCATGCTTTAAGATAGGTGGGCTTCAACTCCTAGAATCCTCCAGCCAGCATCTGGGATGGTGAATTCTGGGAGTTGAAGTTTACCTATCTTAATGTGGCTGAGGTTCGGGAACATTGCTCCCCGTAGAAGTGTGTAGAATATAGATAGTCCTAGACTTATAACCATTCATTGGAACCAGTTATAGTGGCACTTAAAAAAAAGTGAGTTAGGACCGTTTATCACACTTACAAGCATTGCACGCCACTGATCACATGATCCAAATTCAGCTGCTTGGCAACTCTATCATATTTACAGCGGTCACAGTGTCCCGCGGTCACGTGATCCCCATTTGGGACCTTCTGGCAAGCAAAGTCAACAAAGGGCGGTAAATAAATAAATAAATAAATAAATAAGCCAGATTCGCTGAACAACCGTGTGACTCGCTTAACAACCGTAGAGATTTGCTTAACAATGGTGGCAAGAAAAGTTGCAAAACGGAGCAAACTTCAGAACAGACTTGCTAAGGCCTGGGAAATGTGGGGGTCCGTTTTGGTTGTAGGTTCATATACCCTTTGGGGCTTAATCCTCTCTCATAATCACTTTTTCAGGCCGAGGAAGAAGCCACTGAAATGGAATCTCGCTCCGAAGATTCGATCTTGTCTGATATTGACCTGGTCACAGCCACTGTGCCGGAAATCCTCGATCTGGTGGCCACGGTGCTGCAGAAATGTGTGCCAGGAGTTCACCACGTCCAGGCGGTGGCCACCGCACGCCGTCCCGTTGTCAAATTTTGCCACAAAGAGTCCGGCTTGAGGGGCGACATCTCTATCAACAACAAGTATGGGTTTCATTTCTCCGTAGTAAAGTTTTGTAGTTGCTCAAGATCAGTCCGCGTAGCAGGTTACGGATCATCCTCGAATTAAAATAATGTGTTGAGGGAGCGAAGTTACAACTGCCCTGGAAAATGGCAATTTAACAACCATTTTTCATACTTCTGACCGTTGCAAAAGGAACATTGCAACATCCCGAGGGTCACGTGATTAAAATTCAGAAACTTGGCAACTGACTCCTATTTATGACAGACTGTGGTGTCCAGGAGTCACGTGATCCCCTTTTGCGACCTTCTAACAACCAGAGTCAATGGGGAAGCCAGATTCACACCTGTGTGATTAAATTAACAACTGCACAACGGTGGCAAGAAAGGTCCCAAAATGGGCCAAAATTAAATAAACAATTGTGTCTCTTAGCAACAGAAATTTTGGGCTCACCTGGGGAACCAGAAGTTTAGAACCGGGGTCTTCAAACTTGACAGCTTTAAGGC
>JANHFR010006693.1:54553-65828 GCA_032468015.1 Mimophis mahfalensis | reverse complement strand
CACTCGGGATTCGAACCACTGAACTGCCGACCTTTCTGATCGACAAGCTCAGCGTCTTAGCCACTGAGCCACTGCATAATACCTTTAGATGATCACAAAATGAACATGCTGGCTTTATATACTATGGTAGGCTTTTTTAAATGTCAGGATTTTGGCATCTTAATACCAGGACCCAAGGATTCCACAGTGAAGGGGCAGCTATTGAAAAGACTACCTTGATTTCACCAGAGTAGTTATGGCAACCACTGTTCTGGGGTTCCAGAAACACCCATAAACTGTTACCAGTTAATGGGTTATGGGGAGGGATTTCCAATCATATTATTTTGCTTGTTATTTTGCTTGTTTTTATTTTCATCCAGGCTACTTGAGTAGGTGTATTTAATTTTATAAAATTGTTTTTATTATCTTTTATATTCCATAAGTCATCCCATTCCTAATGGAATAGGTGGCTATAATAAATTTGATATAAAGTATTTACCTGGGGAGTGAATTTTCAGAATTAGGCAGAATTGATTGGATACAATGTGTGGATATATTTCCATTTATAAAAAACAAAAGGCTGAATACCTTTAGCATACTAGTTTCATTTTATTAAAATCCTTAATTACTATTCAGCTCTAGATATTTTCAATTTTTTTTCTAGAAGTGTGAATGAGAAAAGGAAACGGGGAACAGATCTAAAAAATTAAGGAGAAATGAAGAGAAATGCAAGCCAAGCACACCTATTTAGATATGTGCGTAATTTAAATGCATATGAACATCCTCGTGTAACTATGTTCACAGTTTCTGTTTTATAAATTGGCTGGAGAATACAATTGAAAGTTGAATAGATGAGATACCTCTATACATTTAAGGGGTATAAAGAAAGTGTTTTAATACGTTTGAAACCCTGATGTTTTAGAATCATGTAATGCAAAGTTTATATGTTCTGCATTTTACTTAATTCTTTAAAGTTCCATTGTAAAACTACTGTTCCCTGCTCATTGATAGGAACAACTAGGGCTTACCTGTTTATGATTTAATACTTTCTTTCTGGAGGATTGAAGAGGAAAAGGATTATAGCTCTTAAAACTCTCGGGCTGAGATGTTGCACAGCATGATAAAATGGCTATTCTTTTCTTTTCCCCTTATAAACAAAATGGCATGGGAGGAACCTTTTCAGTTTGTAAGATAATGCATTTCATATAGGAGAACGAGGGGAGGTCTTGTAATCTGATTAAGTAAAACTGACCCAAGTCTTGGGAAGAAAGAGAAATTACTTGCCTGAACAAGAACTTAAGCAGTTAAAATGGGCTAACGCTTGTTTTTTCAGTAACAAAGTGAAAAATTATTCACAAAAACCATTTCTATTTTTTCAAGTTACACAATTATTGTAGTAAATGGATATCTATTTTTGCTAACCTTATGGCCTCCAGAAACCAGGTATAAACCTTTATATATACACACACACACACACACACGCATGCATGCATGCGTTGAACTAAGATGCTCCTTCTGTGTCCAGCAGATATGGCCATCTATAGAACAATGTGATACAGAAAAATATTAGTTCATTATAAGAGGCACCTTTCTGCCTGACTTACAGTTTGGGATGCACCACATATTTGTATTTAAAGACACTATTACTTCCTATAGGTGGGGGGAAATCAGTGCCATTTTTATCTTCTTTCTAAAAATTAATCTGTGCCTTTATATTCTAATTAATGGACCTATTCTTCCTATATTTATCACTATTACATTCATTTGTAACAAAAGCACTAATAGGGTTGTATTCTGCATTTTACTAAGATTTATTGTAATCATAACTTGCTGTCTCCACCCAAAAATCTGATTCAGGACCAGTCCTTTTACACAGATCTAGGCAGGAACTGCCAAAATGGAATGTTAGAATTCTCTTAGGATTATTTTGCCTGTTAAATTTGGCCCATTAGCTTTTATCAGCATGAGGACTATGTCACAGTGATATTTATGAGGATTATAGTATACACTATTCATTAATAAAGCACAACACTATGAGTTGGAGTTGTCATAATGACCGAAAACTCTGGAAAATGTAATTCCATTGCATCTGGAGATATCAGGCAGGGAAAAACCATTCCATGAGAAGAGAGAATTTGTAGAGTGAACTAGTTTCACAAAGTTAATTTTCTCTTCAATGTGTGTAAGGCTTTCTGCTCATAAACATTACTGTATAGCTTCAATATGTTGGGTTGGATATGTTGATTTTGTATGTTGGATTTCATTTCAGGTTTATTGCCAGAGCAGAAGCATAGAACATTTGCTCTTAAAATGGTTTAGGATTAAATTCTGAATTAAGATACAGTGCTGGCACTACAACCTTTGGAAGAAGTTGGATTGTAGTATTATACAACCAATATAATGTCAAGTTGGGAGAGGTTCAAATCTATCTTTAGACATGGAAATTTTGCAAAATCACTTTGGGCCAGTCACTCCCCAATCAATTCAAGGGGGATTACATTTTAAATAGTCTGTTGGGGAGTGGGGAGAAGACAGCAGTATTTGATATGTTTGCCACTTTGAGTTATATACTTAAAAGGGTAAATTATTAAAAAAAACATAATTATAAATCAAACTACTTAATACTTTATTGAAAAATACGAGACAAAAGTTCTCATGCTGGAATCATTATGCATGTATATGTAAAGAGGTGTGTTTTTTTTTTAAAAAAAATCTAAATTAATGCTAAATGAGTGGTCTAGTATACCTTTTGCTGAAAAAAAGGTTCAATGACACAAAACAAGTTCCTGTTTAAAGCTTGCAATCTGCAAAATGTTTAATAGCCTCCAGCAATTTAGTTGGGATGAGGACCAGTATCACGCATTTGGTGTAAGTAAATTTAGAAGGAAAAGGTAGAGGTGAGGTCTTCTCCCAGAGCCATAAGTGGATAATGGTCTATCTGAAAGACATCTTCTTATGACAGGAGGTAAACATCAAAGACATTACAGGAGTTCTGAAAATCACTAGACAGCTCAATTGCTTCCTTCCTAATCCTGCAATTATTTTTACAGCATCAGCAGCTGGGAAAAAGAAAAGCAATTGTTCATCTAACAAAACTGTTCTTTTATTACCTTCTAACAGGAAGGTTTGTAAGAGGAAGTTGGTGGTGGAGACAAAGATTTGTTAAAACTCTTTTTTTACCACAGAATATTTTGGATTGCTGGTGTTAGTCAAAATTATGCGTATATAGTGGCCTGGGTAAGATGATCCTCTGTTGTCGCCTCCACGCCTCCTTTCACATTACCTTCCATTACCTTATTGATTGTTATTGGTAATGCAGAAATTGCTATTGTTGCCTTAAAGTCATGTTTCATTAATTTCATTGAGAGCAAATTACATTACATTCATTTTTATTTAGAAAAAATGACTGAAAATGAAACAGAAACAAAGCTTACAGACAGACTGTTTTTCAGTTAATATAAAAGGAGTGGAAGAATTTGGAGGAGAGAGAAACAGAAATAGTCAATTCTACCTCCACCACTACCACCTTCTTCACCTCCTGTTAACCAGCATTGAGCCAAGAGTTCAGCCTAGTATAACCTAAATTAAAAACATTCTGAATATGATGCCATGCATGAACATTGCATGCAATTCTTAGTCATTTTTTACATTCTCCTTTTTTCATTTATATTGTTTTAGATGTCATATATTATGCTATCCTTAGGGTCCTGTGACCATATATTTTTAAACCTTGTAAGCCTGATGACATAATCTTTCAGTAGCATTGTTCTTTTAGGATCATGTGATAGTGGACAATTCTTGCTGTTCCTTTCGTCCCATGCTATTTTTATCTTAATATACTATTTTAATATACAATTTTTATCCCTGTTTTTAACTTTACCAATTCAGTCAAATAATACTATCTGTAATCATCTGTAACCTTATAAAAATATATTTCAAAAGGCCACTATACAAAAAAAAACGTCCAATGATCTCCAAGTTGTTTTTTCAGCCTTTAATCTGAGGACTAATGATGCTTCTGTGGCATATGGTTTTTGACATGCCCATGAATGCATGTTTTCCCAGGTGTAAACAGTGTACTCATTTAATAAACAAAAAATAATCAGCCCTTTCCATGAATGTTTATTTTTACAACTTTGTGAATTAGCTCACAATGATAGTTGGAGCTGAAGTATTTAAAGTGACTGGACTAATTTCATTTGCCTGCAAAAATGCTTCCAGTTGTTATTCAGAGATCTATAAATGATTGAATTTTTATCAATTTTTTTAAAAAAGTGTTCAAAATTTTTAAATGGCTATTCCACTATTTTTTAAAGAGGCATTTCATTTTTGTATATCAGGGATTAGGCATTGTTCCTTTTAATGTAACTTTGCAACCTACTGTAGATGTGTTATCAGTTTAAAAAAAACCTCTTTTTAAAATCCTGGAATGATAATATCTTCCTTTATTTAATTAGCTAGAAGACTCAAACCATATGATGATATTTTCTCTCCAATTGGCTGACAACTTTAATTATTTTCAGTTAAGTCGGAGAACTGAACCAGAAGGATAGAGAGATCTTACCTATCAAAGGCTTAGAGATAACTGGGCTTTGACCCCTTATCTTGTAGTTCAGCTTCAATTTTGTAAACTGCAATGACCTACAATATAGCAGAAAAAGAAAGTGTTTTTGAATAAAAACATGTTTAACTCTGACAGTACGGAACTAAAGTTATGGTACTACATGAGTCCAGAATCCGAAGCTTTAACAACTTTGCTTCTTATTTAAACTTAGCTAAGGCACTGTTTCAGTCTTTATTAGCCTTCTCTAAACTAGAGACTGTAGAATTCTTCATAGTATTCTTTTTATATGCTGATATATCAAAAAGTAATAAATCTTGAAAATCAACTGTTTGTGTCATACACTTGTCATGTCCAAGAGTATTGGCCATTTCCTGATTTTCCTGCCATACTGGCATTTTGTTCTTATAACAGTCCTAGAATTTTATACTTGTAGCCACTGTTTTACCAGGAGGTCTAGTTTGAGTTATAATGATCCCTTGTAGCTCCAGCATTGCCCCATAGTACCAAGTGCTGTTACTGGGCCTGATTGTGTCATACAAGAATGTATTGTTTTATAGAATATATGGAGAAGGTAGAGCTGGATAGCCTGTAAGCTCATAGAACCTCCCAGCTGTAATAAAAAACAAGTTTCTGAAAATCAGTGACAATAAGGCTTAAATATATTCAAACAGGAACTTTTGACCTATATTTGTTTTCACAGGTGAAAGATGAGGATGGTAGAATTTTTCCATAGCAGTGGATTGTATTGCTTTAGAGCGACCAAGATTGGTCTTTCCATAAAGTTTTTATTTTTTTCATAAGATTGAAAACTAGACTAAGTGGAAATAAAAACTGAACACTGTTTCAGCAACCAATATGCAAACCTGAGTGTATTAATGTTATCATTTCTGCAGCCACTCATATTAAAATATTTCATGGAGCATGGAAAACAAATACCCTCAGAGTACCAAATGGACAAATTGTTTCGATTACCTTGTTTATGATCATTTTGCAAGGCCATGTATTTCAAAGTCTACAATAATGCACAAAAAAACGAGAAGAAAAAAGTGGTCTTGATATGCATCACATGATCCGTGTTACAAATTTAACAGCTTCTTGAAAAAAAGTGTACCAAAAATTTGCTCTGGGCAGTGACATTCAAGAGTGATTCAGGAATATGCCCTTATGTGTGATGTGTTCAACCTATGAGAGAAAGATAAAGGTACAGCATCCAAAGAGTATAGCTTACTGTCTGTGACTTAATCCCTATGATATTTTTCTGGGTAGCAGTTTAGAAGCAGTTTACCACTGCTTTGCTCCGGGATATTTTTCAACTTCACTCTCTAGCCCAGTGGTGACGAACCTTTTTGGCACCAGCTGCCAAAAACGGGAGAAAGCAAGTGTGCAAAGCACGCGCACTTGCGTGCCGGAAACCAAAAGATCATATGATCTTTCACTTTCCGGCACTTCTGCACATGTGCGCAAGACCAACCAGGAAGAGCAACAGACAACAGCTCTGCGTGCCTGGAGAAATGCCTCTGTGTACCACTTCTGGCATGCGTGCCATAGGTTCGCCACCACTGCTCTAGCCTATACCACAGGATTTCCTGGTAGTTTTCCCACCCAAGTACTAATTTGGTCTCACCTAAACTAGATCAGCCAGGGGCTGCTACATATTGAGATAATGTCTGTTAAAAGTATAACATCATAGTTGGCATGCTTTTCTGGACCTGTGTACAGCTATGTGATCTCATGTAATGGTCTGGATTTTCCATTCCAAAGCCTGCAAAATGGCAATATTCTTGTGTGAGATCTCATGCCATAATGCCAAAATGTAATGCAGTTCAAAAATTCTCCTTTTTAAAACTTACGTCTGTGGAACTACTGTTATCTAGAGATTCTGCAAAACACTGAGACCTATGGGCACAATGTTGCATTTCTTAATAGAATAATTCCTAGGAGGAACATATTTCTGTTTAATGATAAACATATCATAGATCCCTGTAGCAGGCACAAATACATAATAAGCTGTCTCATATTTAGCCAGATAACCTTTATGTAACCTCATGCTGACTCCCTGATTGACTGTGGGTTTTGAGGGGAAAAGAAGTGTCACTCTATGTTTAGCCAAAACATTTATTAGGAAAACTCTGGGTTTACAAAATACTATGCAAGCTTCTCAGGAAAAGAAAGTCTTTTGTTAAAATCTCTTGGGAACAGCTGCCTGTCACAGTTAATAAACAGTCAGACTTAGTGAAAGCCTGAGTTCAATCTATTTCAAATCATACATCGTTTAAAATACCAAACGTTTCTATGTAATTTTTAACACTTGAAGATTATACTTTGCCATCCTGATCCAACAAAGTATTGATGCTGGAAAAGCTGGTGAAAGGCATAGATTATTTTTAAAAAATTATGGTGCTAGAAAAAGCCTGAGTATCAAACTCTTACAATATAATGACAAAGTGCTTGAACAAGGCACAGAACACTGAAATTTCAGGCAACCTAAATTCTTGCAAACAGATAATATACCAAATTTAAGACACAGCAGGTGGCATAAGCTGGAACATTTGAAATGAATTATTTATTTATACATATGTAGTGTAGTTACATACATACATACACCTGCCATGATTATTCCACTATACAGGTTCAGAATCCTGCTATATCTTGTGACAAGTAGAGTGTGATTATAATGGAGGTACATTCTTGTACTTATTTCAGCAGAACAATTCCATATCATGAGATGCACAAAATTGATAGATTATACATCCCTTAAACAGTAAACTTATTTTAGCTCAGAAAGAATTACAATAATGTATAGAGTTCTAATAGTGAATTATTCTGAAAACTTCTGAAAATGGGTCATTCTGGAAATTTTATTTGACTAACAACAACAAAAAATCTATAAGTAGATTCACTACAAATGGCAATAAGTTTATGTCAGTTACTTCCTGGATAATAATAGCTTTTATGGAACAGAGTACTGAAACATCTGTTTTCCATAAATTATTTATGAATTTTTTTTTAAAGGTCTGGTCAGGTTTAGATATGTTTTTAAACTAACATTTTAAAGTTAATTACGATTACATTTGAGAAATAAATCTATCTGATTTCTGACATGGTAAACAATTCTTTATTAAAAAATCGTCTATTATCTCTCCCCATCCGCTAAATCGTAATCTAAATATGTTCAGTTACAGCTAATAAATTGAGCTATTAGACTTGATATTTGCATTTAGAAGCCGTTTTCTATATTAAATCCACTCAAACTGCCAAATTACACACAAAGATAAAGTATAAATGTTATAACAAGTATCTAGCCAAAGACAATTGTAGCCTAAAACCCTCAACCCAAGATGATGCATAAACCAAAAGTTGCTTTAGAACATTTGAAGAGGATGTTTGTAATGTATGTGGCAATGACCTTGGGCAAGAGTTTTCAAACTTGGAAAGTTTAAGACTTATGGATTTTAACTCCCAGAATTCCTGAGCTAACATGACTGGATGAGGAATTCTGGGAGTTGAAGTCCACAAGTTTAAAACTGCCAAGGTTGAAGACCCCTGGCCTTGGGAGACACAGCCGTAAACAATGGTCTGATAGATGAACTCTGAATCTGAAAAAAGTATGGGAGTGGAGAATATGTCTCAGAAGGAGACATTCTCCTTAGTTAGGGGCGAGTGGATAAAAGAAGGACAGGGAAGGGTACTTTCCAACTTGCAAGTTTTAGTATTGTAAACTTAACAATAAGGTAGTGTTTGGATTGATGGTTGGTGCAGAGTCTCTGATAAAGATTTTAAGTGTGAACTGTTCTATTGATAAAGGCAGCCTGACAGAAAAACAGTTTAGGAAACAGTTTGGCAATTGGAATTGATCGGCTAAAGGCCAATATTCCCTGACTTACTGACTTGAGATGCCATTTCCTTGCAAGTCCATCTCTTGGCTGTCCAGGTATTTTTTAAACTGTCACTCCCTGAGGGTACTTTAAAGGGCAAACCTCCTGAAAACATTTTCTGGTTTTGAAAACAATTGTGCACAATTTGTGGAATATATTCTGATTGGACCAACACTTTATCCACCATATTCTACCCATAATGAATTTCCATGTCATTTTATCAGACTTACAGTGGTTTAGATCAAACGCATCCATCATTCCATTCTGATGGTATCAGTTACAAGTTTGCTAAAATGAGCTTGTCCTTTGAAGTAGTTACGGGTTGTTTATTGTTTGCATGGGTTTTTATGCACACAAATACTTTAATTAAAAAAAATCTGATAAATATAAATCAGTCATGTAGGGGATTTATGCAGTGAGCATCTATAAAATATTGTATTTAATAAATATATAAATATATTTAGATATAAATATATTAGTGGAGGGACTGATTCAAAAGACAATTTTGAAAATTACATGTGTACATATATTATAGAGAGTAAAAGAGCCTTTCATCTTGACTTCCAGTTGTTTTCCCTAGATATCTTTTGGTCTCAAAAGAAGTACAATTCTGCTATTATTGGGTGTAATAAAAAGGATTCCCATTTTAATGTAGCAGGATTGCAGACAAACTTATAGCAGATACGAGCATCAACTTCCAAAAACATTTTTTTTTCAATGACAGAAATCATATCTCTGACAATAATAAAGGGCATTGATTCCTAAAATAGAACTGTGGTGTTTTCTTCCATGGCTGTTTCTTACCCCAAGACATCTTTAATAGAAGTTCAATTTAACAAACAAATTGATGCCTCCAAATAAGTTTTGATTCCTGGCAAATCCTGGATATTTTCAGAAGTGGCTTGCATTCCCTTCTTCCTAGAGCTTAAGAGAAAGTGAGTGGCCCAAAGTTACCCAGGAAAAGAACTTGTGATTTCCTGGTTTCTAGCCCACTCATTGTCTTAACTACTATATCAAACTGCCTCAGTTTATCATTTCACACATTTAAAAGATCATTTAAAAAGTTATGGATACATCATATCTACTGGTATGAAGGTATGCAACTATAGAAATCTCAGAGTTGTAGTCTTAACATTTCTGGAGGGCACCAAGTTTTGGACAATCTTTAAAGTGCCTCCTCACTCCACCCTCCCCAATCTTTAGCATTCTAGTAAAATCTAAAAAGGATCACTTTGTTATTTGACTCTTTGATATCCTGACTTCAGATTCTTCAGTTGTACACTGCTGAGCAGTTCAGAGAGAATCATAGCAAATGGACGGGGTTTACAAAGAGAATATGAAAATAGCCCAAATTCCTGTAAACACTGAGATCATTGTTTATGGCTGCAAAATACATGGAGAATTTTGCCATGGATTTCCTGATAATGCCATGGATTTCTTTCTTTTATTTTCCTTCCCATAAAGTTCAAAGTCCTCATTTATTTAATGAAGTGGATAAGAACTCGCTTGCTGTATGGTTTCACTTCTCCATTTTAAAACATCTCCATATCTGATATTTTTTATTTGAAGGATAAGAAACATTGAATTCAGTCACGAGTCCACTGCTTTACATTCTCCAATATAACATCAGGTTTTAATAAGACTCCTGTTGGTTCCACACATGTGCTTAAGACTGCCTGGAAACCAAATCAGCAGAGAGAAGGGATTACTTTAGATTACCCTGAAATATGCATTGTTTGAAATGGCCTCTGGTGACCAGCTTTCATGAATGGCTGGTTTTACTTGTGGGGCACATCATCTGGCTTAATTATATCAACATCCTTTTGTGTGACAAGTGCAATCCTTAACAAGCTGAAATATGAAGCTTTGAAACAAAGCAAATTAGACAGTGAGAAAACAAGGTTGGGAAAGAGCGTGTTAAAAGCTTATGCCAGAATTGTTTGTAAAAGCTCCTTTTGCTGAAAGATACATATTGGAACATTCCTTTGAATTGTTTCATGTGACATGTGGTTAATATAAGCCTCAATCTTGATATATTTTAACTTTTGATCATGCCTACAATAAACTGGCACCATGGAACATTCTTCGCTGAACCATCATTGAATGAGTCTTTGCTTTTGTAAAGAAATAAAATACAATTTGGTTTTGGCTTGTTAATATGGTTTCATATGTGGAGACTAAGACTAAGAAGCTTTTAAATGCCCCAAACCTTGAAACAATTTAAAAAGAGAAAATGAACAGTACCATCTTGAACAATGTATTTTGACAGCCATTGTAACAATTTGAACTAGTGGATGTTTAATAGATTTGAAATATACCTGCTGTATGAAAAGATCTTTTATAGAAATTTATGGTTCCCAATGTTGAAGCTTCTTATAACAGGAAAGACTTATTTATTGGAGCATTCTTTTGAATAGATAATCAGCAAATATCCCTAAAATTGTTAATTTTATTTTTTCATTATTCATTTAATCATGAAATTAGATTATTATATTTTGAATATTTTTTTGTGAAACTGCTTCAAAATTTTTCATTAAAAACTTTCAGAATGTGTAATAAATGCAAATGCAGTACCAGTATAACTTTTTAATAAACAAATGAACTCCACATTATACTCTAGTTGAAAGTACCAATTAAAAATTTTGAAAATGGTAGTCTTAGCCCATTTGGAAAGCAGCAATATGATGCAGTATGGAAATGCAAAGTCTTTTGGTAATTCTGGTATACAAGTACATGGAGTAAAGTATTTTTATATCCTAAAAGTGTACGAAACAAATCAACACCTTTGGTATTAATCTAAAAAATTGGTTCCTTCCTTCCTTCCTTCCTTCCTTCCTTCCTTCCTTCCTTCCTTCCT
>JANHFR010006693.1:41043-52656 GCA_032468015.1 Mimophis mahfalensis | reverse complement strand
ATCTCACCCAGCGGCTTCATGTAGATGTTGAACAGGAGGGGTGAGAGAACCGACCCCTGCGGCACCCCACAAAGGAGACAAAAGTTTCAATTCAAGAAATACTGCTTCAAAAACAAAATTCCGAAGTGAATAAATGTAATAAATTATGCTTCCAGGTCAATATCATGCATCAAAGCCCCAATCAGATCAGTTAGTTTTTATAGACGTTTCAATGGTCTGTTATAATTTCTTCACATTTTACTTTTAAACTGAAGGTTATCAAACCCTTTATCTGTTGTGGATTGAGTTATGTGGTGGAAATTACAATATTTTATAGTGACAAAATCCTGGACAAAAATTGAACTATTATTGACTTAGCATAATGATTATCAGATTTGTACTTTCCAGAATAAGGATCTTTCATCTATGGGTGAAAAGCTTATAATGTAATTTGAACTGTAATGATTCATAGGATTAGGTCATAGTTCAATCAAAGAGCTCATGGTTTATATGCAAAGAGTCCCATTTTTAAGTTCTGGCATCTTTAGGTAAGACTGAAAAGAGTTCTACTTTTAAGCATTTTTTTTTAAACTACCACAGTATTGGACAGCATTGGCAGCATTCAGCTAAAGGCTCTAATCTTCTTACTCAAGCCAATCTTCATAACATGGTCTCATTCCATGGTACAGTTTTATAGGACAAAAATGGCTCAGTCTGGACATGGACCTGTGTAAATACATCAAATGGCTGGATCTCTTAGGGCTTGCTGCAAATCTGATCTTTTGAGATATAGTAAGTGTACAGCAAAGGAATATTTGTCAGTAATAAGTCTCAAAATGGAACTACTTTCATTCTTTCCATCTGAGATCAGTTGATTGTCTCTATAAAAACACCTTTACATTTTCCATGTAGCATATTTTTCAGTTCACTTAAATCTGTTTTCATTTGCCCTGGGGAAGAAAGGCAACTTGTTGTCTCTTCTTAAATATTGGACACTGAACAATACTTTATGCTAATATACCATGTGTGAAGGGAAAAGGCCTCTTTAATTTTTCCAGCTTTTAACTGTTTCTCAAAGATAAATTGCATTGTCTCTGAGAACACTTGCATGTACTCTATTCTTGTTTCCCCTGTGAAGTCTCAGATTTTTTTTGGGGGGGGGGGTAGTTCTTTACCTCATTTTCTTCAAGAGGTAGGAGACAGGCTGCAAGTAGATGACTCATTTTTAAGAGCTCAATGTTGAACAGAGAAATCCCCATGTAAAGGAAAAATGTGTCATGGGTAGGTTGTACCGTTTAACTATTTGTATGAAACCTTAGCTTTTTTCATAACACATAGGAAAAACAAATACATACAAATCCATGTAGTAGGCTTTTTTGTCATTCTTTGCCCATGCCTTGTACAGCCCTATCTGTTTAACCATGCCATTAGAAACCCAATTTTTTTCAGGATGAGTGATCATGCAAGAGATACTCATCTATAACATAAACCAGGGATTACCAAAGTCTTCAACTTATCCAGCTGTTCATGAAATTTCAGATGGTTCATTCACCTCTGAACACTTATATCAGGGATGTCAAACTGGTGACCCGAGGCTGGATGCATCACTCCCTAAAGGCAAAAAAATGTCACAATATGACATGGTACGTCACATGACATGATCAAGTTTGAGAGCTATGTTTTATATGAAAATAATATATGCTACTTTCATAATATTACAAATAATAATAGTAGCAATAATGGGTAATCTCATCAAATCTTGGAAGTTTATACTTAATCTTTGGAGACCCTACTAAAAATGAATTCTATAGGCTAAGGCCAAGGAAATCAAGGTATGAGCAGCGGAAAGCCAGATACTGAGTTCAGACGTTGCTTTAAGTTGTAATACTCTATGGTTTCCTTGACTAATATCTAGTGTAATGAATAAACTATGTGGCTCATTTAACAATTCAAAATTAAACCATTCCATGACTTGGAATTAATGTGAACCTATAGATCAGGGGTCTGCAAACTTAAACACTCAAAAAGCCATTTGGACCCATTTCCCACAGAAAAGAAAACACGAGGAGCCAATAATTTAACAACCAGTATGACTAGTAGGACGTGGCCAGCTCACATCACTTATTCCCATCCAGTTGCCTCCTGCTCTGGAATATGGAGTAAGTCTCCATCCCATCCCATCTCCCTTACCTTCTCAGGCCAGGTGAGGAGTGATGGGCAGGGCAGGGCAGAGGAGGGCAGGGGCCAGTCAGTGGTGGGATCAGCTGACAGGGAGCCACAGCAGAGGGCTGAAAGAGCTGCATGTGGCTCCAGAGCCACAGTTTGCAGACCCCTGCTATAGATACATCGTCACATGTTCATTTCCCTCTTAGCAATTGTAAATATGGTTAGTCTTCATCTTTTCCAAGTCTTTTATACATTGATAGCATGCCTCCTAATTTGTATTTTTATTAATGCCAATAGAAAATCCCTTGTGTAGGATTCAGTTTGTATGACATTTGGGTACTTTCACAAAGCTACTTTTTTTCCTACAATAGCTTTATTGTACTAAATAGAGAAGACAATTTTTTTTTAAATTTTATTTTTACTTTTCGTATTTCTATGCCGCCCAACTCCTGGGGGACTCTGGGTAGCTTACAACAAGACAATACAACAATATATGATAAAAGAATTATTAAAACATTAAATTCATCCTCTAATTTTCATAGCTTTTAACTTAAATTCAAGGTGCACGACCAACTCAGAAGGCCAGATAGGGAACAAGAGTGAGGAAAAGAAAAGGGAACAATAGAAGAGATGGAGAGAAGCCAAGAGCATCCACTTCTCAACCAGAGTCTCCATTCCTCTGAGTTCAATAATATATGGGTGATTACATAAATATTACATACATATTTTTAAATAAATAATATTATATGCCATGATAAAATAACAAGTTCTGACAGACTTCAAAGTAATATCATGGGAGAAGACAAATAGTACTAGGCACTAATGATGTTGTCAGCCCCCAAACACTACTTTCATTTGCAACAAAACTACAGAGAAAGGAAGAATTATTTACAATTTAGATGCTGGAAAATGATGGTTCTTCCTGGAAAAGGGATGCTAATATGCAAATAGTCATCTGTTTATTTATAACTGCTAGAATAGTACTCGGTATACTCAAGTGCAAGAAGTCCTTTCATTTGAAATGCTTGGAATAGAAAATTTGTTCCTGCTGGCATCAATGATACAGCTGAGCATAGTTAATGCCTGGGTTTCATTTAATTCCCCTCCCCACCCCAATATAAGCCTTCAGTCAGTAGTAAGTGACTCAGTCTGACATATTTTAGATCTCCCAGAATGCCCTAAAATAAAGTTAACTTGAGGACATTGTAGGAAATTAAATTGGAGACTTAGATCTAGCTGTTGAAAATAGTGTGGCAGATAAGCCAACTGAGGTACATTGATGCAAGACAGTGGTTCTCAACCTGTGGGTCGGGACCCCTTTGGGGGTCGAATGACCCTTTCACAGGGGCCGCCTAAGACCATTGGAAAACACATATTTCAATACAAATACAGGTGTATGTGAAAATAATTTTATGCTTGGGGGTCACGACATCATGAGAACTGTATTAAAGGGTTGTGGCATTAGGAAGGTTGAGAACCACTGATGCGAGAGAACCTCACAATATTACTTAGAAACCCCCATGACAAAACGGAAGCCTTATGATTTTTCCCAGTATTTTATTATGATAATCTTCCTCCAATTTTGACTGTAAATTCTGGAAGATGCCGTCCCAGCCCATCTGGAAAGGACTGAGCTGGGAAATTCTGGCTTGGTGTATTTAGAAAACATATATTGCTGAGAAAACATGTTCTGAAAGTTTTCTAAGCAAAATAATTGATCCAGGAAATGTTAAACATTTGCTTCTTTTACGTGCTCTTCCTTTTGGCAAGAGTTGTCTAAGATTTATTGTTTAGCTTTGCTATTGTGAGCCCTAAAGTACACATCATCAACAAGGTTGTTTAAAGAACAACCTTGGGAGAAATGTCTGTTTGGGGTTTTTTGCCCCTGTAATTTCAAGTAGTCTCAGTGTAATATTAGATAATAAAATGCTTATCGGGTCTATTTATTTCTCCTGAACCCAAAATGTTCTTAAGAAACAGGGCAGAAATCCACAACTTCCTAAACTAATCACCAGTTTCCAATCTGCTTATCTAAACCTCACTGGTCAGGGCAGTGGCATTTAACTCAGAATGTTGAATTCTCCAGCATCCAGCTTATAAATATCTGTGTTGTCAGTCAGAGATTGGAATGTTTGTTCAGACAAAGGAGCCAAAATTTCTCTGCTTAGAGCCTGAAGTTCTGTTTTGAAATGTTCATAGTCTCCTGGGGCAATTATCTGCCTGAAGAGTGAGATACATGACACCATTTATAGGCTATGTTATGAAGCTTCAAGTTGGAATAAAGAAAAGTAAGAGGGGGACAAAGAAAACTCTCACAGATTCTCACAGATTATCTATCTCTATCTATCTATCTATCTATCTATCTATCTATCTATCTATCTATCTATCTAGCTAGCTAGCTAGCTAGCTAGCTAGCTATCTCTTTTTTGTATTTTGCAATGAGCAATGGGGCCATTTTTCTCTCATCCACCCCCTCCCTTCTCTGCTCTGCTATGCTTCCATTTAATTAGTTCTACTGATTTATCCCCTGCTGCTTAATGTTGCATGTTTAAATATGAAGTCTCAGGTGTGGGAGTACCAGTGGCCTAATGAATTGTATCTCATTCTCATAAAATCTAGTGTTGCATCCTTTTCAAGTAAACTTTCCCATGGAACCAAACTTTACTAACTTTGTTGACCAAGGAGTCTTCAGTTGTTTTATAAACACAGACAATTAAACTGGGAATTAAGTTAGCCCCATTGCAAGTTTAGTTCTGCTGGTGATGTGTCTGTCAACAGGTCAGAGAATGCTAGTAACTAACCTTTTTAGTTAAAAGGCCAATCAATCATTTTCTGTTGTGGGTTTAGGTCTGCAGCAGCACAGAGACTCCCGAGAGAACGTTAGGGCTCACAATAGCAATGCTATTTGATTGACACTTCCTGAGAAATGATTCTGATAGGCTCAGTGAGCCGAATCTGGAAACGGAGAATTGGGGACAAGGGTTTTCTCACAGCTTCTATGCATAATAGATGATGCACTAAATCCCATTGCTGACCAAAGAAGGATACTAATACAGGCTTTCATAGCAGTAAGTGGGATCATCTGAACAACCTCTGTTTACACTGAAAAATAAGACTGGAAATACATCAATGTTATGCTGTATATCAAAACCAGCAGCCAAGCCATCCCCTTCAATCTGGAAATGCAGGTGAGTTTACTTAAAACAGGACAGCTGCTTTATGGGCAGCCTGGGACTCAAAGGAGCACTTGTCCTTTTGGAAGGTTTTAAGAAATGTAATAAAACTCAGGAGAGTTATTTAAACACTTATTTTGCTCATTTTCTCCCTTTAAGAAAAACTGAATCTTTCCAATGAGAGAGAGAGTACTTATTGTACCGTATAGAAGTCCATTATGCTAAGTGAGAAATGTATTTATTTTTTAATCCAAACCTAAGATTATAAGTTTAGACCTTATCTTTATAGGCATTTTTAAGAATACGTAGACTGCTATCAATACCTTAGGAAAATGCAATGGATTTAAAAATAAATAAATAATGAGCTTTATCTTTTTAAAAATCTTTCTCCCATAAACAAAATAGACTTCATGCTACACACAAAATTCAAATCCATTAAAGTATGGACATTTGCGAAAAGGAAAATGCATTGCTGTTATATTAGCCTCAGTTCTGAACACCTATTTGAAGCTTCAAGAGCAGCTTTTGATGCTATCACTCTGTCCATTCATTTTTTTCTTCACACAGTCATAAGTCTCATTGCATAGGGTTTCCTCCCAAATAAATTATCATAGGCTTGGAAGTTTAAGAACATCACATCTTGACTAGCTGGTACTTTTTTTCATGTGTATCTTGCAGATTTCTGGCTGTTTTGTCTAAAAGTTGTTTTCCATTGAATTGATTTCTCTCTTTCTCCTTTTTATTGCACAGAATCTGCAAACTTTAAAAAAAAGCAACATTTGCACAAGGGTTTAACCGTGGCCTTGGACTGATAACAATGCATCATTATTACATTGCTTTTATGTGCACTGTGCTTAGCACTGAATTACTAAGGAGCTTTGGTAACCCTGTCAAATCCCCAAGGTTCAGAGGTCGGGTGCAGCATGAGCGAAAAAATATTAGGCCAAATATTATACTTGTGCTTACAGATGACCAGGATGTTGAGCTTGGTAAGTCTGTTGTGAATTGCAACTTCATTTTGCCACCATCACAATTTTCTTTGGCTTTGTTTTGTTTTCTTGAAAATCACTTTCTACTCTGTAAATAATCCTTCTGCATAGTGGCCTTTCCTGTCTATTATTGTAAATACTTGACAGATTTGGACAACCCATTCCCAGAAAATAAAATGATTTTTTTTTTATTCAATGTGATATATCTTATTCCTATTTAACTGCAGAATCGAGATAATGTTCAGCTACCTCTGATTAAATGAAGCATTTTATAAGACTGGGTGGCAAAGAAAAAGAGGAAGTTTCCTGTCAACAGCAGTTAATTTTCTAATAATGGCCATTCATGAATGTGTGTAAAACATTAAAGATCTGAAACACTGAAAACATAATCTCTTGGGTGCAGTTACAGTTCTATTTTATCTGTATATACAATTACAAACTGATAATTTTTATATATTTAATAATATTTACTATGTACTTTATGGCCCCAGTTTCACTCTAGCCTTAAATATCCCAGTAAGAAGTCTCAAAATTAAATACATCAATTGATATAAAGCAATCAAAAGGCCCATGAGGCCCATGAGAGCACCATAAAAACTGTTTGAAATTTTAAGAATCTTGACTGCCAGCTGCCTGCAATTTGGCAGTTCAGATCTCACCAGGCTTGTTGACTTAGCCTTCCATCCTTCCATGGTGGTTAAAATGAGCATATTGGGGCAATATGCTGACTCTAGTGCTTAGAGAGGGCTTTAAAGCACTGTGTATAAGGAGCCATGGTGGTGCAGCAAGTGCTGTATGTAGTACTTAGCTGCCAGCTGCCTGCAATTAGGCAAGTTCAAATCTCAGCAGGCTCAAGGATGACTCAGCCTTCCATCCTTCCTAGGTGGGTAAAATGAGGACCCAGATTGTTGGGGGCAATATGTTGACTTTGTAAACCACTTAGGGTTGAAAGCCCTGATAAGTGATATATAAATCAAATGCTATTGCTATTAAGTGCTATTGCCATTGCTATTGCTATGTTCCTAAAAGTCTGGAATGAAGGGGCCAAGCATATCTCCAAGGCCAGCATATCCATGGAATTGGGGTCACAACTGGGACAGATTTTGTAGGAGAATAACTTACAGAGCAGAATCTGACTCAGAGGTCTAAGAGGAGAGGCAGACTCATTTTGGACAATATAGATCCCAAGGTAACCTGGCATTGATAAAGTATTCCACCTTGTGGGGTCAGTTACCACTTTTTGAGTCAACATTTTCTGGAAAGTAAGCAAATGGCAAATAAGTAAATTCTGCTTTCACTTGAGCTTAACTCAGTGATTTCATGGGTTCTTCCATGAAATTTATTGGCAATAATGGAGAAGTGATTTTCCTTTCAATTTCCCAATCTGGCCTGCAACTCAACCAAATGTCAAACATGTCAAAACCCTGCTTATCTTTTTGAGATCAGCCAAAGTCAATCAGTTGCCATTACTTCATGTCCTGCCCTCTCAAGCAATGGGAACAGGAACATGTCTTGATTTTTTGTGAATGGCACTTTTTCAGGTGCTTGGAAAGTATCATCCTTCTTTAGTCGTCTTCCGTCAAAGTTAAACTTTCCTGTTTTCTGACTCTTTTTTTCAGTATGTCTTGATCTGGTCTCTGATCTGGTCTCTGAATTTTGCTCATCTCTGAATCTATAACATTTGTCTGAATCATGTTTAACTGTTTACTCTTCACTACATCTACAAGGAAGTCAGCTTTTTTCTTTTCATCCTTTTTGCCAGTTCATGACCATGGTCCTCAAGAATTGAACCAAATTGAACCAATTGGTCCTCACCAATTGAACCACAAGAACTACAAGGGCTGATATAAATGGATATAATGGGCCAGCTACTCTCTTTCAGCCCCAAAAATATCATAGGGCTGTTAGAGGGAAAATAGGAGGCAAGAGTATAAGACTGGATAGATAGATAGATAGATAGATAGATAGATAGATAGATAGATAGATAGATAGATAGAAAAGTACTTGATTACAGATTACTGATTCATGGCTCTTAAACTGAGAAGAATAAAATACTAATTTATTTTGGGAAGTGGATTACATCTACTTAGGAATAGTGCAACTGGGATTTCTATGCAATTGTGTATATCAAAGGCCAATACCAAAAAAGTTCAAATTCTGAACAGAGAATTTAAATGGAAGAAATTTCTTTGAACAGTATTAATGTGTAAAGTATGGCCCTGAGGGATTGTCATTCTGTTGTGCATTTGTTTAAAAATTAACTGCATGTTTTAAATGGCATTTGGTTTATATGTAAATAGTGACTAATTACAAGGCTCATGGGCTTAAACCTAATACTTTGCTCATTACCTCGAAACAATAAAATGTGATAATATAGATTCAATAGTATGGAATACACCAGTTTTCCCTGTGAAATTAAATGTTAAGGGAAGTTTGTAGTGCTCTAAGACATTTTTAAAAAATTTAAATTGCTCCTTGCATTCTTAGTTAAAAACTGATAGCACATTTATCATTACTGAAATTTAAAAAAGAATGCAGTATTTATTGAAAACACTTGAGTTGAACATTCCTACAGGAAAATAAGCAAAAAAAGGTTATGAAACAGACAAAACTTCTGTGCAATACCCATATTGTCAACCTAATGTTTCCAACTCCAGCTGAAACCAAACCAATATATTTATCTTCCACCCAAGAATATTACGTATGTAGTATGTGACTATATTAGGCAAATATCTGTATTTTTCCAGATAATAGCTGGTAACAAGTAACTAAATTCCTGTTGAGTTAGCCATAGGGATGAAAAAGGGAAACAAAAAAGAGGAACACTTCTTATGTGTTATAAAAGGATTAAACTCATCAGGCCAAAAAAACTTGACCAATAGCTATCTCCCACTCCTATTCAGACAGCCACATCTATATTCATTTGTGCCTATTGCTCATTCCATTTTTTTCCGACAAATTCTTCTTTTCTTCTCAATGAATTTCAGGTAACTTATTGGGAGCAAAAGCCTTCCTAGTGCACTGTTTCAGTTTAAAGCCAGACAGAAATAGCTTTTCAGATTTCTTGATCTTCCTGGAATCTAAAAATGTTTTGCTTTATGAGATTTATCTTACTGTGAGAAAAAAAAATCCTTAAGAATAAATGCACAATCAAGTAATTAAATCATTCTTTAATTACTCGATTGTGCATTTATTCTTAAGGATTTTTTATTGAACTTAATCTAATTGTTTTTTAACATTTGTATTGTTTGTTTTTTAATATGTTTACCGCCCTGAGTCCTTCGGGAGAAGGGCAGTATACAAGTTCAATAAACATTAACATTAACATCCTCATTGTAAGTAATACTGTATACACAAAGAGACACTTTAGTAAATGGTAATTTCTTGGGATAAATTAAAATGTAACACTGAAAATTATATTTAGCAATATTAGGGATCAAGACTGTATAAACTTTTAATGTGTGATGTACCTGAGTTAATTATGTGTTTGCTTTTGATGTTCAGGGTCCTTGCAAGTGATGAATAAAACCAGGAAGATAATGGAGAATGGAGGTGCCAGTTTTGTTAATGCATTTGTAACCACTCCAATGTGCTGTCCATCTCGGTCCTCAATGTTGACAGGGAAATATGTTCACAATCACAATGTCTATACTAACAATGAGAATTGCTCTTCTCCCTCCTGGCAAGCAACACATGAGCCACGCACCTTTGCGGTGTATCTCAACAATACTGGATATAGAACTGGTAAGGGATTTCTTTTCACGCTTCTTTTTCAATTTGATTTTAAAAGGTTGCTTGTTTTCAAATCTGTTAATGCTGCTAATAGCACAATTATTTTTGGAACATTGATGGAGCAATTTTACCAAAGCTTAATGGTACCGTGTCTTGTCAATTTGTGGATAGGAAATCAGCAGAAAACTGTATAAAAGAGCAGATACTAAACTTATTAAAATGTAGTAGCTTTGACAGATAGAGGGAAGTTATGGTAGCACAGTTTAGAGCAGGGGTGTCAAACTGGTGGCCCATGGGCTGGATGTGTCATGTGAAGGCTATGCCCACCCAGCTCTGCAAATGGGGAGAACATTGCGAAACGTCACGTGACAGCAACGAGATACAGCAAATTTGACACACATGGTTTAGAGAGTCAACCTGGACCCATATTAATTTGAAGGTCTTCAAGTAAAAATACAGGAATCTTTTTCTCAATAAGGAGCCTGCCTTTTAATCCTTGTAGTCCAAATGATAGAACCAATTTGCATTGCCCTAAAAGTTAAATGGAAACAAATAGAATATTTTTTTGAAAATGGAAATTGCAGATACCTGACCCTAATCTTGTTACGAAGGAAGTGGAAAAGAGAATCTAATGGACTGCCAGCATTTATCTTGGGTTGTCAGCCAAATGAAGCTGTTCCTGGCACATATTGGGTGCTGACTTTGGTAATAAAGAGTTGGGTCCTGATTTTGGTTGAATATTAAGCCTAAAACAAGGTGGCAGCTGAGCAATAGAGGTCTTTGTCACTCCCAAAGAGGAAAGGATATCAACTGAATTAGTTAAGGTTGCTGACTTAACTAATTCTCCAAGGCTGTCTCCTTTATTGGAAGCAACTCCTGCTTTCCTAATCTCAATTTCTTTGGCTTCAAGTTCCTAGTTTTTTGCCCTGTGGATTGATATCCAGTTTTCAGTTGTGAAGGAATGTGGTTTTGACTCAAAAGGAAGAGATTTCTGAGCTGTTGCAGAAAAGATATCCAAGTCTTGGGAAAATAGAAAATGTAGAAATAAATTCAAAACAACTCTGCCTTACTGTATTAGATAGAAGTTGAAATAAAAAGGGGGGTTTGGCAGGCTTTCAAGATCTGTTCCAATACCCTAACTGCATTAAAGAACATTTCTTGTGACTTCCATTTCCTGACCTTCATGGACTGACATCAGCTCTGGCTCTGGACCTCTGTCTAAATAATTCAGGATTTTATCTCCTTCAGTTACTTCCACAGAGTGTGCATATGCTTTGCTCTTGTCCATAGGCAAGGTTCCTCCAATGTGTGTAAAACCCTGTTTGATTTACAGCCATCAACTTGTGTGCTATCTCTGTTTATGCATTGAACTGATTTATGGTTAAAGTAATTGAAGTACTTAAAACCTACGTGCTTTTAGACCTCTCAGCTGCTTTTGATACCATCGACCATGGTATCATGTTGCGTCGGCTCAGGAGATTGGGAGTGGGGGGCACTGTTTTACGGTGGTTCTCCTCCTTTCTCACGGACCGTACGCAGTGGGTGTTGACGGAGGGACAGAGATCGACCCCTCG
>JANHFR010006693.1:22700-33858 GCA_032468015.1 Mimophis mahfalensis | reverse complement strand
TATTACATTGGCTATATGTTAAGCTGCTTAGTTGGTGTGATGGGATTTTGATATTAGTTGTGCTGTTCTAAAATGAGCTCTTTAGAAATGCAAGTATTCTTTTTTAATTACAATTATAGCCAAGAGCTTCAGTGTGATTTAAATGTTTCTAAGTCTTTGTCTTCTACTTAAAAGTGTTATTCCTCCTTACCTACACAGATAAGCCTACTGGAATGCAGCCATTCATCTGCATATATATTTGACCTGGGAACTGTGCCCAACTTCTAACACTAGATAGATGAAATCCTTTCGAAGCCTTTTGGTCTAAGCCACAATAATATGACCTTGTGATATTGGATGCAGCTGGTAAATTGTCACTTATGTTGAATATTTGTTTCAGGACTATTTTACAGATTTAATCACCAATGACAGTATCAATTATTTCAAAATGTCTAAGAGGACATATCCCCATAGACCTATAATGATGGTGATCAGCCATGCAGCTCCCCATGGCCCAGAGGACTCTGCACCACAATTCTCTGAGCTGTATCCAAATGCTTCTCAGCACATGTAAGTCAAACTTTATACTGTGAACATACTGGGGGTTTGCCACTTCATTGCTGACTGCCCATTTCATGTATGTAATAAAATGGAGAGTTGATGTCCTGCATAGCCTCATCCAGTCACCTTCTTCAGTTCTTTAAGGGTTCAGTGAAATATTCTAGAATATTCCATACTTACGTGGGGTCCCATATTTTCTTCTTTTTGAAAAGCATAATCTACTTTTTTGTTTGAGGAAGCACTTTTGGCAGTGAGAAATACTGAGTTATCACTTGGCTTGGTGTCTGGATTGTAGATGCCTAAAGTGGTTGGAACAGCTTCTTTTTCTTCCATCTTTCCTTTTTTTTTCCTCCTTGGAGTTACCCTCATTTCTTTCAGTTTTCTCTCTGAACATTTTGTCTCATTTCTGTACAATTGATATTAAGTTTGCACTAAAGCTTGATGGAAGAGAAACAGTAAAGTCTTTGTACTGTGCAGTGGAATTTACTCATTCATGGTTGTAGATGCTGATCATATTTGCATGCTTTCTCTATTAAAAACCACTGAGTAGAATCTACAAAATGGGTATGAAAACATAACAGTGATCTTTCTTTTCCTGTATTTTCTGGTGTGTTTATAATGCGGTAGGCACATTTGCAGCCTAAAATGTATTTCAGAAAATATATTTCATAGTTTCCCCAGGTTAAGCTGTATGTATAAAACTAAGCCTGAAATAAATGGTTGCAAGAAAGAAAGACAGTTTATTTCATCATTTTAAGCAATAAATGGAAAAAATATGCTATATTTTTGACATGTTTACTTCTTCCCACCCCACCTCACCCACACCTCCCCTATTCTTGCTTTGATATCTTAATTGGTGTGATAAATTCAGACCAAAAATTGACACCATTAAGTCTGGTTAAAAAGACACAATTCTTAAGCGTTTGTGAAATGCTTTAGTTTAAACTGTTTTAAGTGAAACTTTGTAAAATTCATCATTTTTTAAATATCTTAGATGCAAAACATCTTCAAAATAGCTCCGTTTCTAGCTTGAAATACTTTCAAAATAATTAAAAGAGCTTATTTTTGTACTTGAAATTGGTACATTCCAGTTCCCAGGCATTTATTTTTGTCTCTTCCTAGTTTTGAGACCCCAAATGTCTAACAAATAATCAGTACATAAATATATCACAATAGCAGACTGGTTGACTAAGTTGCACGTAAACATAATTTTAAGATACAAAGGTTTACAAACATGAATAAGCTGAACCATAGTCATGCAGTCTTGGAACTAATAGAAAGAGTCATGGAGATCATCTAGCCCAACTCCTTTCCAAAGCAGGAATCTACTATCATAGTTATCTCTGACAGATTTAATAATTTAATTTAATTTAATTTAATTTAATTTTTAGATTTATATGCCGCCCTTCTCCTGAGGGACTCAGGGCGGCTTACAGTCCATTTAAAAAACATACAATAAAAAAGTTAAAAACAAATTAAACCAGAATTTAGGACTAAACAGAACAATTTACAAATTAAGATTACCATATCCAATTAAAATTAACAGTTTATTCAGGCCAGACCTGCTATTGATAAAACCCCATTTTAAGTGCATGACGGAAGGCTCATAAATCCGGAATGGCCCGAATCTTTGGGGGCAGTTCATTCCAGAGGACAGGGGCAACCACAGAGAAGGCTCTCCCTCTGGGGATGCCAGCCGACATTGTTTGGCCAATGGCACTCTGAGAAGGCCCAACTCTGTGGGACTGAACTGGGCAGTGGGAGGCTGTTGGTGGCAGCAGGTGGTCTCGTAAATATCCTGGTCCTAAGCCATGGAGCGCTTTGAAGATCACAACCAGCACCTTGAATTGCACCCAGAAGACCACCGGGAGCCAGTGCAAGCCACGCAGGAGAGGTGTAACATGGGTGTCCATCCTGTTTAAACACCTCCCATAAGAGTCTACCATCTCCTGAAGCAATTTGTTCCATTGTTTAACAGCTGTTAGCATTATGAAATACTTCCTTATATCCAATCAAAATTTGCTTTCTAACTATTCCATTTTCTACATTAGAATCCTTTGGATTTTGGAGAACAGCTATCATATTTCCCCACATACTTCTCCAATTCCACAACTCCTCCAATTGTTTTCTCATAAAGATTTTCTCCCAGCTCTCTTAATTATCTTACTGTAGTAGTTGTCTGGATGTGCTCCAATGTGTTAGAGTTTGTCCAACCAGCACAGAAATAAGAGCACAAATGACTTGATATTTTCACAGTACTTTTGTTGATACAATCTAGAGTTGCATTTGCTTTATTTCCATCAATACTGTTGGCTCATGTTCAAATTGTAATATACCAAGACATCTAGTTTCTCTCAGGAATATTGCTTCCCAACATGGTCTTCCCTACTCTACATTTATGCCTTTGATTTTTCCTTTCCAAATTAAGTACTACATATTTTCTCCTGTTAAAATCCATCTTGTTGCTCTCAGCCTATTGTTGCATCCTATACCATCCTAAGTGCAGGGGTGGGTTTCTACCAGTTCGGCCCAGTTCAAGCAAACCATTTGTTATGTTTAGCAATGGTTCGGGTGAACCATTTGTTATGTTTAGCAATGGTTCGGGTGAACCGGTTGTTAAATTTAGCTACCGGTTTGGGGATCCTTGTTGCTTTGTTTGAAAAAGAAAAAAGAAAAACAGCTGATTGGCATGCACACCACGAACCAGTTGTTAGATGGGCACAAACCCACCCCCGTGAAACTGTAATAATCCACTATCTACCCTATGTATATGTCATCCACATTATGTTTTCTTGTCCTCACTCAAATCATTAGTAAATATATTAACAGTACAGAGCCTGGGAGCTTTGTAGTGTTACCATTCAACACTTCTTTCCGCTTGACTGAGAGCCACTCTTGTAGGCACATAGGGATTTATAACTGTAATGAGTTCTATATCTACTTCCTGGAGCAAAATCCAGTCTGCATTTTGCTATCTTCTCTATTAAGTTTTTGTGGGGGACTGGGCCACAGTCCCTTGACAGACTGTGGGGCAACATATTGCTTCTATGGTCCCTCTTAGTAGGGAGTCTTTGATCACCACCACTGGAATAGCAAATAGCTTTATTTAGGCCGAGCACTTACTTTTTAAATACTGAAAGACTGATTTTCTAAAAATTTTGACGTTCTGAAAAGTATGCATTATCACTTCAGCAGCTAATGTTTCTCCCCCCACCCCAAAAATAAACAGGATAGCAGACAGGATAGCAGGATGAGGCAGGGGAGGTAAGGAAGGGGAGGGAGGACTTGCCTGAAGCCTCTCAGACATGGCTGTGTTCTAAAAATTTAATTAGAAGCAGATTTCATAGAGTGGTTGAAACTAAGGCCAAGTAATAGCCCCATTTAACCATTTTTAAAGCATGTAAGCTGTACTGTTCCCATCGCCCTCTACTTATGGGGGAGGGGGTGTCTGCAGCTGAGAGACTCCACTCTCTGTGGAGGCTGTCTGCACAGTTGAGAGCTCTGATTGACCAGGGTTTCCAATTAAATGAAAGGTCTTCATAGACAAAGGAAGCCCTCTTTTGCAACGAGTGGCCTGTTACCTGTTGGAAATGATGGAGGGCAAAGCACAGTTAAATTGTTTGTCTTCACACTTGCCTGCATTTTGCATGTGGAATCTGTGCTCACTTTAAATATGATCAAAGAAGGCTCTTGTGCATTGAACTTAGCAGCCACTTCCACTTCTGCATTAGAAGATGGAGAAAAGCGCCGGTTGCTCTGAACACTGTATGATATTAATATCTGAACTTGGTAACCTTGGAAACTTTTGTTAAACTCAGTGTGCATTCCTGCAGATATGTAATAGTTGAAACCAAAGTGATTTGTGCTTAACTGATTATGAAAACTATGGAAGCACAAATCAGAAATCACTATTTTCTCCCAACCCAGCAGTCTTGAGATTTTGGGAGTATTATGCATCCTTTATTCAGTGGTTGCTGCTGAATTGTTTTAATACTGAGAGACTAAACAGAGTAAGATCTTAATTGGAGGAGTAAAAGAAGAAATGGAAGATAAACTGCCAGTTTGCATGACTAAATTACTAAAGGAATGGTTTCTGCAGTTTAATATGTTGCCAGCTTATCATGGCCAGATAACAAAGGAGCAAGCCCATGTCTCTCCCCAACTTTTCCTTTGGCATAGCTCATGAAAATAATGGCAAGAGCAATATAATCATTTGGTAAGAAGTGTCATGGTTTGAATATTTAACTATTGGTCATTCTTCTCTTTTTGTGGGCAAATATATTTGGCACCATTTTTTTCTGGGCTATGGGTTTAAATTTAAGCTGTCGGACTTTTCTTTTTTTGGTTTGTTTTACAGTAAGTCAGACTAACAAATGTATTCATATAATGTTAGCAAAGGGAAGTAATATTAAAATGAAAGACAAGTATTGAAAGGCTAGAAAAATGTATTATGTACAACAGAAATATAAAAAATGACTAAATTATTGAAAGTTTTGTTCTTTGCTACTATGTTGGGAAAATAATATAACTTGTTCGTGGTTAAGACCTTCAAAATTTTAACCATACTCCTTTATTTTCACATTACTGTACTCTGTAGAATTAAATGCAAATAAGAAGCTGATAATAAATAAAGATAATATTCGTCAGAATTTTACTGAGGTAAAATAGAATTTTTGAAACTGAGTCTCAAAAGGAATTGAATTTTGCAATTCCTTATTCTAAAAAGTGCCCACAGCTGGAAAAAATGCCTAACACTAGACCTGAAAATGATCTTTGTCAGCAGACAGTTGAATCCTAACATAGTAAAAATCTTAAAGCATACAAGAAAGTGTTTTAGAAGATGCAATGGTGTAATAAGCTATTAGCACTATTAAATTATATAACGGGAATATAAATAGAAAGATCTTTTAAAATATAAATCATCTTGGAGTTTAATTAATTTTAATAATATTAATTTTACCTCCAAGTCTGAAAACGATATTCTTTTGTTGGAGACAAATTTAAATTGAACTTCTTTGGAATTTTTATAGCAAGATAAATAAAGAATTCAGAATACAGCCTTAAGCATGTAAATATTTTTATTGAAACCTAATTAATTCTGACTGATTTAATGTAATTCAGAGTAGCCAGACAGGATACCAGATTAATACACAGATATTCCTTGACTTACGACCACAATTGAGCTCAAAATTTTTGTTGCTAAGTGACACAGTTGCTAAGTAATTTTTGCCTCATTTTACAAACTTTCTTCCCATAGTTGTTAAGTGAATCGCTGCAGTTGTTAAATTAGCAACACAGTTGTTAAGTGAATTTGGTTTTTCCATTGACTTTCCTTGTCAGAAGGTCACAAAAGGTGATCACATGAATCTGGGATACTGCAACCATCATGAGTCAGTTGCCAAGTGTCCAAATTTTGATCACCTGACCAGGGAAATGCTGCAATAGGCATAAGTGTAAAAACGGTCATAACTCACTTTTTTCAGTACCGTTGTAACATCAAACGGTTACTAAACAAACCTTTGTAAGTTCAGGATTGCCTGTACTGACAAATTGCAATTAGGAATAATATACAGTAAATTTTTTATTCCTGCAAAATGTAATTTATAATTTGGACACCACAGAATCTTACCACTGTTCATGAACTGCCATCCATTAAATGTTTTCAGAATTTCTAATTTGTGGGACATTCTAAAACCAAATTGGGAGGAAGGAAAAGTTTGTATAGTTTTATTATACTTCGTTTTTAATCGTTGTACTGAATGGAGGCCTATAAGCCACTCAGATCATCAGATGCATTGTAAATAAATGCATAAATATATTTTCACTCCATTTTTCCCTTCAGCAATCTGATTTTTAAAAATTATCAAGTTGAAACATTCCTTGCACATTCAAAATTGTCACACACACACACACACACACACACGCATCCAAGCTTTCTTCAGGACTTATTTATTGCTTGTAACTATACAAGTTTTATATAAAATTAAAAGTGGTTCAACATGCATCATATTTAAAAATGTTATGAAGCATCTCTAATTTACCCTAAACACATTAATAAATTATATTACTATTATTAATTTTATACAGAACTGAACAGGAGACAGAATGGAATAAATTTTTTATTTGCCATTGAATATATAGGTTGAGGAAGGCCGGATTAAGATGAAGAAAAAGGAGGAGAGCAAAGAGGAAAAAATAAATTACAACTTAAAAAGGACTGTGGTTTATTAACTTTTCCTTGTAGTTCCAAACTCTTCTTAACATACATTTGTTTGTTTGCAAAACAAACAAATGTATGTTCATGATTTAGAGAGAAATAGCTTGAAGTTAGAAATAAATTCTGTAAAAGGGGAGAAATTTTTCAATCCACTAATGTGACTTTGGTAGCGAAATTGAAAGAAAATACAGTTTGCTTTTTCCTGCTTTCACAAGAGTAAAGAAAGATTCCTGGATGCCCTTAGCTTCTCAGATAACAAAAATGACTGAAAGTTTAATAACATTTTAAAATGTATCTCCCAAATCATATTTCTTCCTGTAGAAAAAAACCTTGCTACATTCTTGTAATTTCTTAAGGTAGTTTGGACAGAACATATATAGATCTCTGAGATATTTCCCAATAAATGGCAAAGTCTTATCAGCTATACAAAAAGGAAAGGCTGGAATGCAGGGAGTCCTCTCAGTTTCTACTGATAATCTTCTGGCAGAGCTAATATTCCACCTAATATGTTCTGGTTGTTGTGGAATTCCAACTATGTGTAAATTGCACTGGTGAGACTGAGATTTGAAAGGCATTATTTTGGCCTGGAGAGTATTAGCCTTCAATAATTCAGTTATGGGTATCTCAGAGGACATTAAAATCTTTGACTTGGGGCATTCTGTTTTCAGCAGCACCCAATGAAATATTTACAGCACAAACAATAGCATTAGTGTTATATTCTCCCATATCATAATGAGAACAGACATAGCATCCTTCTTAATGATGGCTGCAGCCATTGTCTTAGGGGCAAGCAGGGCAGCTGACTCTCTGTGGGCAGCATCCAAACATCAACAGACTCTTTAGTAATCAAAACGGAAGATAAACACGATTTTCTGGCTCTAATCATGGCAATTACATAGAAATCAAGATAACAATGCTGCAGGGAGTGGCATGGTATGTCCATGCTTGGTTTTATTTTATTTGTTTATTTATGTAAGTGCAGAAATTGTGATGCTGTGCAACCATAGGAGCCGTCTGCTGTAAAGAATGGAAAGCAGAACAAATGTTGCTTGATAACTTGGTAAACTTAGATGAAAAATTATCATTATTACTAAAGAACTATGATATCGTGTTTGTCTGTTAATGAGGAATGTCTGTTAATTAAGCAATTCCTTAATTACATGACATTCTTGCACCAGTAGAATATATTCTTTTTGCTATTGAGTGAGGGAAATAATATTTATTCTTAATTTTCCTAATTCTCATGACTGTGATATACATATAGTACAGAAGTTTACCTATATATTAATTTCAAAAATGTTAATTTTCAGAAATTAGTCAGTGAAAAAAAAAACTTGCTAAAAGTTGAAAGCATGCAGCCTGGGCAATTTTTGGAGTTTAAGCCCACACCTTTTAAAGTGGCCAAGTTTGAAAAACATTAGTCAATGGCTTGTGAGATTAGCTTAGACCTCAGGAGGCACACAGAACACTCATATCCCCGATAAAGTTGTTCCTTAGGAGCATATTGCCTTTATTATTTAAAATAAAATATCAATTTAATGTCTATGGACAACTATGACCTTGTTGACTAAAACTTTCCATAGACATTAATTGATATTTTAAATAATAAAGGCAATATGCTCCTAAGGATTAGGAGGTGAAGAAGCTTCTTGGATGAGAAGCAAAACATACACCTCAGAAAAAACTAGGTGATTGTAATACTGGGATTATAAATAAATAATATGCTGGAAGTCAGATCTTAGAATTGTATGAAATAAACTAGCTACTTAATTGTGATTGCTTACTTTCAACTGGTAATTTATAAAAAGCATTTCATAACCTTGTGTTTTTTTCTTAAAGTTATTTCAATGTATAGTAGATAATAGCAAAAGGGGCAGATTTTGCATCAGAAATTACAAATAGCTTAGTCTACAGAGTTCTTGATGTTGTCTGAGTGTGGTCGTTTGTTTGCATTAATGATGTTACCTTGTTGGTAGGATATTCTCTTCTATTGCAGCTTAATCTATATTATCTTTCCCCGCAGAACACCTAGTTACAACTATGCACCCAATATGGATAAGCATTGGATCATGCAGTATACAGGGCCTATGCTTCCCATCCATATGGAATTTACAAATATATTGCAACGCAAAAGACTACAAACTTTGCTGTCAGTTGATGATTCCATGGAAAGGGTAAGCAAACAAAAATGCTTAAAGCCATTCTGTAGTGCTATATTCTGCTGTTTGGATATTGCTGTGGTAGAAAATCCTTGTCTCTGAATTCTACTTACATTCCATTTTTATATGAATACCCCAATTTTATTCCATTCATTCTTGCAACAGTACCGATTGAAAGGCAAACCAAATACATGAAGAAGGGTAAGTTTTCATCTGGTAAATAGATAGCATACGCACAAGGGTTGTGTAGTGAAGCATTGTAGTGTACAGGTAGTCCCAAACCTATGATCATGACTGAGCCCAAAATTTCTGTTGCTAAGCAAAGCAGGTGTTAAGTGAGTTGTGCCTCATTTTATGACCTTTTTGCCAGAGTGGTTAACTAAATCACTTCAGTTTTTAAGTGAATTGTGTGGTTAAGCAAATCTGGCTTTCTCCATTGACTTTGCTTGTCGAAAATCAGCTGGAAGGGTTGCAAAAAGGTGATCACAGGAACCTGGGACAGTTCAACTGTCATAGTCCATGCCAGCTACCAATAGCCTAAATTCTGATCATGTGAGTGGCCATGGTGATGCTGCAGTGGTCATAAATGTGAAAAACGATCATAAGTCATTTTTCAGCACGGTTGTAACTTCAAAGGGTTTCTGAATGAATAGTTGTAAGTTCAGAGCTACCTGTATGAGTTCTGTACTAATTAAAAAAATTTATAATAGGAGCTTCCTTTGGTTGTTTGAAATATTTAATTCATTCATTGCAAATAATTTGATAGGTTCATTTCTGCTGATGAAAAAGATAAGACAGAAAAGTTAAATTATATTTGAAAACACTTAAAGAGACTTTCTGTGTCACTGATAGCCTCTAAAGTTTAATATTACAGTCATAGTTGCTTGTTTTGCAGACAAATAGATTCCTATGACCTGGAGAATATCAGAATTGAAGAAACCTACAAAAGCTTCCAAAGGTGTACATAAAATGGAAAAAATGGTTTGTTTCGACCCTGAAACAAACAGCCCCATTTGAAACAATCTAATAGGACAGGACTGTCAAACTCCTGGCATGTAGGCTGGATGCATCATGCACTGGTCCTGCCCTTGCCCAGTTTAGCAAAGGGGGAAAAAGTCCTGATATGTCACATGATGCCGCCATGACGATGTGAGTTTGACACCCCTGTAACAGAACAAAATTCAAACCAGATTCAGTCTTTTGTCATATCAAGCTTAAAATAAATTGTACACTCTGGGATTCCAAGAGTCAATGAGAACTTGGAATCAGATCTTTACTGCCTTCTCAGCATTCCATCCAAGGTCCGTAAAATGAGGACCCAAGATTGTTGGGGGCAATATGCTGACTGGGTAAACTGCTTAGAGATGCTTGTAAAGCACTGTGAAACTGTATATACAGTAAGTCTAAGTGCTATTGCTGCTGCCTTGTTTTAGCCCAGGACCACAAAAGTATGTGATTGTTGGCCAATGAACCTGCATGAAGGTTAGAAAAGGTAGTGATGAAAAACATTTAAAAATGTTATAAATAAAGCAACCACTAACTTAGAAAAACCATTAAGGAGTTCAGGGAACACCACAAAAGTCTTCAGTTAAACACACCCCTGGGATGCTCAGCAACACAGTACAAGTCAAAGAGTTGAAGCTAGAAATACTAATTGATATTCAATAGTTAACAGCAGTCTGCAAGTACTTGGCAAAAACCTACCAGCCAGGCTATAAGTAAGAAACCAGATGCAGACATGGACAAAACGTTGATTTCTTATGGGTGCTACCATTCCTATCAGGTTTGTTGTTATCTTTCCAGATAATTTTTAAGCTAAGCACTGTTTGATAGTTAAAATGCTTAATTACAATTCTTGGAGAAAAAAATACGGAATATTGGTTGAGTATAAAACAAGACCAGAATGTTTTCTGATCACTCTGATTAAGCAATGTTGTTGTTGTTTTAGTTGCGAAGTTGTGTCCAACCCATCGCAACCCCATGTATAATGTTCCTCCAGCCCTTCGTCCACCATCTCCCAGAGTCCATTTAAGCTCACAGCGACTGCTTCAGTGACTCCATCCAGTCACCTCCTTCTCTGCCATCCCTTTCTTCTTTTGCCCTCAATCTTTCCCAGCACTAGGCTCTTTTCCAGTGAGTCCTTTATTCTCATTTGGTGGCCAAAGTATTTAAGTTTCATTTTCAGGATCTGGCCTTCTAAAGAGCATTCAGGGTTGATCTCCTCTAGGACTGACTGGTTCGA
>JANHFR010006693.1:0-12737 GCA_032468015.1 Mimophis mahfalensis | reverse complement strand
AAGCTGACTTTGTAAAACACCGCTTTAATAAGCAGGTCTATACAAAGGATGAAGGCAATTGCTAAATGTACTGTAAGGTACTTGAGTCTTTGGAGAAGGGCGGCATATAAATAGAAATTTAAAAAAAAATTCTGGTGGTTCAAGTAGTGGCTTCCATATGTTTACTCAAGGTGGCTTCTTATCAAGGGTGAAGTCAACAGATAAATGTTTTATTTATTTAAGTCAAGAACTGCTAAGCACCAGATTAGATGCTATACATTTCAGTTATTCTAGTCCTTTGATGGGTTAATTAACAGTGGTGATGGGTGCACCATTCAAAGATCTGAAATACCAAGTTAGGGACAAGTCCCTTGGGAGAAAATATATCTGTGTAGTCACTGAGAGTTGACACTTGACTTGATGGTCAAACTTTTGGATCAAACTTTTTGCTAATGATGTAGCTTCATGAATCACTTCTCATTGAATAGAGCAGTAACTTTATAAAATAAATTACTACTTTTCTGTTAGAATTATTTTTCCATAGCAGCTGTGAATATCTTTATCAGAATGAAGAAACTTTGCCTGCATCTCAAAACATTAAATTATGAGCAGAGTTCTGCCGACCCCTTTTGGTAACAGCAAGAAGTGCAGCCTCAACTTTTTCAAATCAAAGATTTTCCATAGGGACGCTGCTGTTCTTCTGAGAGAGTGTATGGCACGACTGTATCTCAGCTCTGTGCCTTTTTCATTGGCTACATACCCCAGGGATATGTACCTGTTTCACTTTTGGAAACTTAGCAAGCGTGGTTGAGAAATTTCATCCTGTTGTGGCCAAAACTAAGCCAACATTAAAATCAAAAGTAAAGGAATATGAAAATCATGCAAGTGACTATTTGAATTTGGCAAATTATAAATGTATCCTCTCCCAAAAATTCACCTGAAGGACTTATACCTTGTTTGCATTTCATTTTTAAACAACTAATTTTCCTAAAAACATCTAAATTGGGTGGAGTATAGTCATTTAAAAACCAGAAGATAAATCAGAGTAAAAAAAATAAAAATCTATATTTTTAAAAGCTATAAAATATAAAAGGTATGTGAATTTAAAAAACAAAGTATATATAGAAACAAAAATCTAAAAGAAGCTTTAGATGAGGCATAGGGAACCTTAAAATGTTAATGCAGTATGTGGAAACCTATGTCAAGTTACAGAGCATTATAATATAAGAAACTAGGTGCTCATTAAATCTAGTTTATAGCACTGGTCATCGAGCATTGCTGCACACGATCTGTGAACATGCATGTCGTATCAGGGTTGGTATTTGAGAGCAGCAGTGAGGTGAAGAATTGCCCTGTACATCCTGAATATCTAGGCGGTAATGGTAAGATGAGTAAGAATCTAGTAAGAAAGTCACTATAGTACATAGATTAATGTTTAACAAGGTGCAAAAAGAAATAAATGTTTTCTAGGATATTGTTGCCATCTATGTTTCACTGGACTGTCTTTTTTTCCCCCAACAGAAATGGCAGTGTATTGAAGATACGTCTGGGAAACTACGTATTCACAAATGCAAAGGGGCCAGTGACATTCTTGCTTTGAGGAAAAGAACACGGAGTATACATTCCCAGGGATATAGCAGCAAAGAAAATGACTGTGATTGCGGGGAGGCTGATTATCAGACCAGTCGGGCCCAAAGGAAAAATCAAAGAGGCTTCATGAGGACATCCAGTGTACAAAGTAGGTGATGATAGATTTGAAAAAGCCAGAGATCTTGATCGGCAGCAATGCTAAAGAATCATTTGTTCCTTATAGGTTGAAAAAAAAAACTGCCACTGTATTCAGACTCACTTGTTAGGATGGGAATCACATCTTTGAATTATCATCCTAAAAAAATATTCAGGTGGTAATCTGGAAGCGCAAAGGTAAAATCTTATAAAGAATGTATTGGTTTTACATTGCAGAGCTTTCAAAATTAAATTTCCCACCTGCAGAATTTGTTCAATTCATTTTACTAGCTCATTCTTCTATCTGCATGATGCAAGTTCAGGTATATTCTTTCAATACTAGCTATCTTTTAAAGACATAACTGAATTGAAATTGCCCATCCAGTCCAGCCATCTAGAGCGGGCCTGCCTCCTTGCAAAGTACATTTGAAATAGAGAACACAATAGCCTTTCTCTCACTTTGTGGAATGTCTTTCTGATGGTTAAGTCACCCAGTCTTTTTTGCATTTCACAAACAAGTGAAAGTTGGTATGGCCCTAACTGATTCTGGATAACCATTATAGGCATTTTCATATATTGTTTCATTATTTTCATGTTGCGTTTACAGTAAATGATTTTTGTTGTTGTTGTTAGCCACCGAGAGTCAAGATTGGGAAAGATTACAATTATTTTTAAATAAATAATAATTTTAAAATGTAGCAAACTATCTTTAAAAAATCTTTGCCCCGAAATGCAGAATTGGAAATAGCTATTACTATTTATATTGTTTTTATGGATTGTATAAACCAGGGGTTCTCAACCTGTGGGTCACAACCCCTTTGGGGGTTGAATGACCCTTTCACAGGGGTCGCCTAAGACCATCAGAAATCACATATTTCTGATGGTCTTAGGAACCGAGACACTGCTCCTCTATCCATCTCCTTCTGCGCCACTCCCGCCCTTCGTCTTTGGCCTGCCCAGCCCTTCTTGTCCAGCGCTGGTGGGAGCGGTGTGGAAGATGAGCCAGTCTGGGGAATCCTGCCACCGCCTGGCTGCCTGCCTATCCTCGTTGCTCTCTGGCGCCCCTTGTGGCCGGCCAGCCCTGCTCATGCGCAGTAGGGCCAGCCACCCAATTTTATGGTTGGGGGTCACCACAACACTAGGAACTGTATTAAAGGGTCACAGCATTAGGAAGGTTGAGAACCACTGGTGTAGACATTAGCATTGTATGAATGTCAGCCTTAGTTCCAATGTCTTGGTTATCTTTCAGAGTGTGCATTTTATAGTTTCCTATTGATGAGTCTGTGATCTTATGCAGAATACAAACCCCGGTTTGTCCATACTCGCCAAACTCGGTCCTTATCTGTGGAATTTGAAGGGGAAATATACAGTATAAATCTGGAAGAAGAAGAGGAGAAGGCGGAGGAAGAGGAGGAGTTGCCCATCCTTCAGTCCAAAAGCATTGTTAAGCGGCATGGAAGTTACAGTGAAGAGGAAGAGGATGAAGCAGAAGAAGGTCATCCAGAAGATGGTGATGGAATTAAAGCAATGCTTGCTGATGGGACTAACACGGTTGGGCAGCCAGAATCTGTCAGAGTTACTCATAAGTAGGAGTGCTTTACTTAATTGCTTTTCATTATTTATTCAGAACCAACTACTATATGTGTTATCCCAGGTAGCAAACGTAAAGATAGTCCCAGGGCAGATTTCAGGGATAGAAAAGAGAAGATCTTAGGGGATACATTTTGAGCAAAACCAATGTCTGCTTTTCATTTGAGGGTGAATATCAAATAGTAAACCCAATGGGGCTTTGATTTATCTAGAAGAATTACAGAAGATCTGAAACATCAAGGCTAGAGTAGCACATAAGTCCTTCTGCCAATTTCCCTGTGTGGCCATTCCCTCAACCTCCCTCACTGAGCAGGAAGGTTTGAAATTATTTTTATCCGAACATGAGTACACTCATCCTGAATGAGAATTCAAGTTGAAACAGGTTTATTATTGCATGGAGGATTTTATTCAAATTTGGAGAAGAGTTTTTTGTGCTTAATGCAGGCTACCTGGGAATCAAGAGGACAAGAAAAGTACAGTTGAGATTTCATAGTTTGTATAATAATGAGAACAATATTTTGGAGAGCTTTTAAAGGTAGGATAAATATTTGATGGAAGTAGGAGGAGGAAAAATAAAAAATTTAGGGATAGTTTTGTATCATTTAAGTCCTGGGAAATGTGATAGATATATTGAAAGCAAATACCTTTTCTTGAAATGTTTGTGCACTTAAGTGTTCATAAGCTCGAATTTAATGTTTAGATACACTGTCCTAAAATATTGGTATTGCTTTCTCTATAGAAGGTTAATTGTTAAAGCACCGAGAGTTATTTTCTTTTTTTTATGCCTTTGCAGAATCCTAGAATTTAGGCTGGGCAAGGTATCTCAAGTATATCACACGTTATTATTTTTTCTCTTCATTCTTTCCTTACAGATGTTTTATTCTTTCAAATGACTCTATTCATTGTGAAAGGGACCTGTATCATTCAGCCAGAGCTTGGAAAGATCACAAAGCCTACATTGACAAAGAGGTTGGAAGGTCTTTTTCTTAATTTAGAATTAGAACTGGTATTTTGAGACAGAACAATTTATCAGAAAATATATATTGAATGAACATTTGGAATGATATTGGAATTGGGTTCAAATCTCTGCATATTGATAAACACAATCTATGTTCTTGGAGGTAATGGTAAACTGTTGTTTCAGTGTTATGGGAATGAGACTTATCTATGGTTATCTCCTTTTCAGTATCTCTTCTTGTATGGATTCCCACCGCCATTCACTACGATTTCTTATAAAATACTAATTTGGACAAACTATGCAATCCTATTTATAATGATACACACAAGACAGCTTCAGACAATGGGCCATGTTTCTGGATTTGATTCCCTAAACCAGTCTTCCCCCATATGAAACTTTTAAGCATACTGAGATCATGTAACATCTCAATTCAGTTCAAAAAAACTAATACAGTGGAACCTCGGGTTGCGAATGCTTCGGTTCTCGACCAATTCGGGTTCCGACCTAAAAATCCAGCCGAGTTTTAGATCAGTTTACGATCCAAAATTCAGCTTCCGAACAAAAAATGGTGCGGAAAGCTTCCTTTCTGCACTGTTTTTCCATCTGCGCATGCGCAGTGAGTATCACTTTGGGACGTGAACAATTCAGATTGGAAACACAGTCCCAGAACAGATTGCGTTCGCAACCCAAGGTTCCACTGTGTAGGAAATGGAACATGGAAATCTAACAAAATAGACTGAAAAGTAGTCAATATATAGTGGTAATCTACCATATTTTTCAGAGTATGACACTTTTCCCACCCCCCAAAAGTGGGTGGAAATGTCTGTGCATCTTATACAGCGAATGTTGTTGAAATTCTGCCCACCCGCCAGCCCCCACTCTTTGTCCTCTGCCTACCAGCAATTTGTCTCCCTGCAGCAAACAGCAGTCTGTTTCAGCTTCAGCACAGCCTGATTAGCACAAGCTATTGTCAGTAGGATCGGCCTTCCAATGATCAGCTGTTTCAGGCTGCAAGGATTGCCATTGCCTATTGCTGCCTCCGCATGCCTCATTTTTGGCCTCTGTGTGTCCCATTTTCCGCCTATTCTGATCCCCGCTCCCTGAAAATGGGGCACACGGAGGCTGAAAATGGGGTGCACAGAGGCAGCAATAGTCTATGGCAATCTCTGCAGCCTGAAACAGCTGATGGTTGGGAGACTGATCCAACTGACAATCAGCTGCTTGTGCTAATCAGGCTGTGCTGAAGCTGAAATCAGCTGTTTGCTGTTTACTGCACGGAGACAAACTGCTGGGAGGCAGAGGCAGATTTTTTTTCTTGTTTTCCTTCCCAAAATCTAGGTGTGTCTTATACTCTGAAAAATATGGTACACCACACTAAAGAACATTCTAAACCAGTGATGGCGGACCTTTTTGCAGTCGCATGCCAAAAGTGCTCATGTGTGCACCTGCACGTGCCCGCACCCATAATGCAATGTGACCCCCCCATGCATGCACATGTGACACCCCATGCTCCTCCTGCCCCCACGCATGCACATGAGATGCAGCAGAGCCGAAAAACAGCTGATCTGCACTTCTGCGCCAATCAGCTGAGTTTCAAACGCCGAACTGTTTGTTAAATTTAGCTGCCTGAACTGGTAGCTAAATTTAACGAACTGTTTGGTGTTTGAAGCTCAGCTGATAGGTGCAGCAGTGCAGATCAGCTGTTTTTCAGCTCTGTTGTACCATGTGCATGCTCAAGGAGATGAGGAGTGCAGGGGTGGGGGTAGGGGGTGCACACATGCACAGTGAAGCTGAGGTGAAAGACAGCTTGTGTGCCAGCCAACATGGCTCCATGTGTCTCTTTGGGCATGCATGCCATATATTCACCATCACAGTTCTAAACACTCTATGGCCTTTGGAAAATAATTGCCTCACCACATCTGAACTTGCTGTTGCAGTGGTGTATGTAGATATACAAGATGTGCTTATATTAATGATTTAAAGTGTTAAAAAGCAATGATAATTTTTATATACGGTACATTTAGCAGTGATATGAAATAGTTTAATGGGAAGATTTATCATGAACAATATAAGGATTGGGTATATAATATTGCTTTTAAGCCAGTCATTCTTTTTACAGATTGAGGCTCTCCAGGATAAAATTAAAAATTTAAGAGAAGTACGAGGACATCTTAAAAGACGAAAACCAGATGAATGTGACTGTAGCAAAAAGAGGTGTATAAAACTTTCTCAATAACTTACATATTACCATCTAATTTGGAAAGCATGATTAGTAGTTGTCAAGTTGATTTGATTGATAACTATGACAGCATGTAAAAAAAGTCATACAGTATTGTAGGATAAAGTTTCATTATATAATTTCATTATTCTACTTATCTAGTTAAATTTCAGGAAGATTTTTGGAGTAAGCAATCCTAGAGGCATTTTTAGAACAAAATTTAGGACCATATTGCTGTAATCCAGGTATTTTATATTGTTAATATAAAAAAGTTTGACCAAAAAGTTTCTGGTGAAAGTAAATGCTTCTGAAATCCAAGAAGTTTTTACCCCAGATCCATGCTTCTTTAAAAGAGGCCCACTGTATATAGAATCAGTGCTGCTCATAATCATTTTTTAAAATATCTGACATGTTTTCTTTAAATGGGCATTTTACAGAAAGTTTTTTATGTTATAATATTTCTTTATAGCTATTACCACAAAGAAAAAGGGGCAAAAGTTCAAGAAAAGCTTAAGACAAGTCATCTACATCCATTCAAGTGAGTCTTGTTAATTTCCAGCATATTACCTTTCCAGCATATATTCGTGAGATCTATCTTCCAATCATCTTGTCATTCACATGCTATGGGAACTTTGTCAAAAAAAAATTTCACTTAATGATATAGGATTTGGAATAAGTAAATAGCTTTAAAGAATTCCTTGGTTACATTTCAATTTTTTTGTTATATCTCATGTTGATAGCTTAACTTTATGTTCATTTCACTGGAAGTGTAATGTACCCAATTCTATTTATTTCAGTTTTGTGTAGTTTCTAAACATACATTGTTTTCAATCTACCTGATTACAGTACATTTCCATCCATTTTTATTGGTGCTTAGACACACATTAAAATGGACAAAGTTAAATATCATAATTGTGTAATATACAATGAGCCTATAATTGCTGCATCTTTCTAGGATTATAACCAAGCATCACTTGCCTTGGTTGATCAAGGCCGAGATATGCAACTGACTATCAAAGCATACACATGATCCCTTAGCTATGTCAATGGATGACCACATCTGGCAGTTTTATTTATATAATTTAACTTTATTTAAGTTAAAGAAAAGTGGAAGAGTTGACCCCTAAGCCATCCACCATGTAGATCTGTCTCCCGTCAGCAAACCAGCTGGAACCAGTTCTGGAGATAGGAGGAAAACCACCATTCCATTGTGTCTCCTATTTCCCCCCCTAAGCCAGTTCAGAACAATAATTTAGTTGGTGGTATTAAAGGTCACTGAAAGATCAAAGAGAGTCAGAAGGAAGATATTCCCTCCCCCGCCTGCAATAGGTTCATCAAAAAGGTTTACATCTCCAGCTGAACCACGTGAAAGAGCTCTTGTTTAATTCATTTTTTCCAGGGCCCTTTGCTGAAACACAACCTCCGTCTTTAAAAAAAAAAAGTGGGGGGGAGATTTGAGGCTGGATGAAATTGTCTATTTCATAGAATCCAGTCATAGTTTATTGGAATGGTTAGTCCACTATCTCCTTCAGAACCTGCAGAACCACCATCAGTTCATTCACCACTACTGCAAGTCATCTCTCAGGAAGCCTTGACCAACCAAGAGAGATAAAGATTCAAAACACAGATGGCCTCAGTTAACAGCTTCAAATAAGCTGTCCACTTCCTTTTAATTGGTTATAAATTGTTAGTAGGTTCTAAAGCATAATAGCATTGTTAAAAATGCATATTACATTACTATCTGATAGATGCATAAGTAAAGAATAGGAAAATAAGCAGAAGTAATCACATTACAGCATTGAGAAAGCAGACTATAAATAGCAGCTGGAAGCATTGTTTATGTTAGGTTTATATGTATACTTAAAAACATAAAAGTTCCCGAACATGATTTTATCTATCTCTCTATATATAACAGAAATGTGGGTTTGTGGTTGGATATGTGTGTTTGTATGTTCTACATAGATTCCTCAGTGCCTGGACCAATCCCCACCAAAGTTGCCACACACATACCTTGCCCTCCTGAGATGGGCATTGCAGGGGTCACACATATCCTACACACCTCTGTCCCCACCAAAAACGCTGCTGAACTACCACCACCCCAACCAAACACACTAACCGGCAAGGGAGCAAAATATACTCTGACCCACCACAAGGGGTACCAGAAAGCAGCTTCAACACTCCGTTGATCTACTACGCATGTCCACTACATACCTTAACACACTTCCAACTCCCAAGCTGTTACAATCTTCCACTCCCTATTAACATTCACACACAAAAAGGTGACACACGCAGACCACGAAGGGGGTCAGCCACTCCACGCTGCAATTCCCCTTGCCTTTGGGGGCTCTTTCCGACTCTTCGCACCCACAGAAGGCATCCTCACCTTCCCCAAACTGAGCACAGCTCTGACAGCAGTGGACAGGGTGAGGACACGCCCCTCGCAGCTCTTCCACGCACTACCGCAGCTACTGCTGATAATTTGGGGCCCTCCCCGCCAAAATAGTCCTTTGTTGAAGGACGTCCTATCCTTGAACAAACCACCTATGCCACCACGGACACCATGGAGATAAGCGCCATGGCAAGGACCCTCCCACTCCCCTTTACAGAATTTTTCCTCCACCAACTGATCCAGGCTGCCCTGATTCAGATGGGACACCTGGATGGAATGGGAAGAGGTTTTTTTAAAAAGTAGGGAGAAAGGAGGAAGCTTCGCTTTTTGTAGCACTTAGGTTTCCTCCTCTTCCTCCTCTTCCCTTTCCCTCCTGGCTCACTCTTGCAAACCCCCCCCTCTCTCTCTCTCTCTCTCTCACACACACACACACACACAGAGCCTTCCTTCTTTCTCGCTCTTCTCGTTCTTTCCCTCCAGCCCCCCTTGACAGAGTAGCAAGAGGTTAAAAAAGAGATGGGGGGAGCTTAGCTCCACTGTGACAACCTCGCCCCCCTTTTGCCCAACCTGTGGCAGGACCTCATTAAAATGTCTCACTTCTTGATCACGAGGCAAAAATACCTGCTTTTGCTCTCTGATCTCTATTCTCCCTTTTAAAGGCCTGGTGTTTGAAGGAACTGGGAATTAGCAGCCCTAGTTACAGCCCTGCCGTTTCTCTTTAACATTTGGAAGTCAATATTGGCCTTGCAGTATTTTGCAGCCACACCGCAAAGCCAGATCACTTTCTTATTAAACTTATCATTATGCAGCCGGGGGGCCGGGGGGGGGAAGCCTCCTGAAAGATTGGGAAGAGAAATGTCCTGTCCTTCTCCCACCCGTGGGACTGCTTTTATCCTGCTCTCCTTGCATGCACATCAAAGCAAAGTTCCCAGACCTCTCCGCCCACCCAGCTAATTGGCTGCCTAGACACGCGTTTAAATGTTCTACACAACTAAATGGCCATGGAAAAGGAGAAGAGTGCGGGTGGAGAGCCAGCTGAGTAAGAACTCCCATGTTGGCTCATCCATGGTGGAGAGAGAGAACAAGTGAGTGTATTAAGGCAGCTGCGTTTAATAGTCCCATTCCACAGACATGAAGGCTCAGTACTTGCCCAACTGGAGCCCCATCTGGAAGGAGGAAGAGAAGAAGGAAGACAGGGGAAGAGAAGTGAGGGAGGAAAGAAGGATGAGGCGGAAGGAAGGACCACAGAGGGGGGAGATAAGGAGAGAGGGAAGGAGGATAGAAGGGAGGTGGAAGACAGCAGTCACATAAAAAATTACCCGGGCAACGCTGGGTAATCAGCTATATTCTTAATGACAGAGATAATGTAGCAGAGAAGTAATATCTGTTCCACTATGAAGTAAGCCAGTTCTTCTTTGCTGGAAGCAAAACTAAAATCACAGGGGTTTAATAAGTGAAATTAATGTCTCAAAACCTGGTGCAATTTGTATATTTTATACAAATATATAAATTTAAATATGAATAAATAAATATAAATAAAATATTTTGCATAATAATTCCCATGAGCACTTGGGAGCTTAGCCAATGTCACTGATGACTGAACTGAACTAGGGAAAATAATACTACATAATGTTTCAAGATTATAAGCCAAATTGCAGTTGTCAGGTCATATGTGAAAAGTAAACATGTACCCAGTCTTAGTTTATTGTAGCATTCATTATTGAAGTATGTTATTGTTTAACATCTGTGAAATATTCCTGAATATTAGGGAAGCTGCACAAGAGGTGGACGGTAAACTTCAGCTCTTCAAAGAGAATCGGAGGAGAAAAAAAGAAAGGAAAGGGAAAAAGCGCCAGAAGAAAGGAGATGAATGCAGCCTTCCTGGACTCACTTGCTTTACTCATGACAACAATCACTGGCAGACTGCACCATTCTGGAACTGTGAGAACCACTTCCAGTAGATGCATGCTCATGGGAATAAGAATTGATGTGAGCTCTTAGGGATTTGGAGGGCATTTTTGTTCTGGATCTCATGTGGAGAGGAGAGGAAAAGACAATGAGCTCATTAAAAATGGGTATGTTAATTCAAACTAGAATTATATGTAGAGCTGAACTGACTAGATTTAATTTACAGATCTGAGTGAAAACAGTTTCAAAGTAAATGAAACCAGAGATCTTGTATGACTCATGAGTAGCATAAAGATTTGCCTGATTAAATAGATGGTCGTGGCAAAAGGGACAGCAACATATGTAACAGTGCTAGGAAACCTAGCAGTGCCCATTATCTATTTAAGTGATCTATCTGGAGGAGGTCTCATAGGCAAAGAAGGCCAATCCATTGCTCAGTTCAAGAAATCTAGAGTCAGGACTCATCAGTGGTAGACTGGCTAGGTCAGGGGTCTGTAAACTGTGGCTCTGGAGCCACATTCGGCTCTTTCAGCCCTCTGCTGCAGGTCTCTGTCGGCTGATCCCACCACTGACTGGCCCCTGCCCTTCCCTCCCCGTCACTCCTTGCCTGGCTTGAGAAGGTAAGGGTGATGGTGTGGAATGGACACTTACTCCATATTCCAGAGCAGGAGGCAACTAGCTGGGAATAAGTGATGTGAGTTGGCCACGCCTACCCAGTCATACCAGTTGTTAAATTATTGGCTCCCAGTGTTTTCTTTTCTGTGGGAAATGGGTCCAAATGGCTTTTTGAGTGTTTACATTTGCAGACCCCTGGCCTAGGCTCTGCTTTGAAGAATTCCCAGGAGAGAAAGTTCTCCTGGTAGCTAATTTGAATTCCAAACTGCTCTTATCTTCAGGAGGTTTCTTTTTCTAACATTACAAGATGTGTTGCACAAATGTTTTTGTGCACTTGTAAGAGCTATATCTGTACTTTTACAAGCATTGTCTATTAATATGCAATAATTTGCATGAAGCTCACAGAACTATCAATGGATTGCCCTTGCTCAAATGAAGTGAATACATGTATGTTTAAATTTATTTTTTCCCTATAACAGTGGGATCGTTTTGTGCTTGTACAAGCTCCAACAACAACACTTACTGGTGTTTGCGAACAATAAATGAAACACACAACTTCCTCTTCTGTGAATTTGCTACAGGATTTTTGGAGTATTTTGATATGAATTCTGATCCCTATCAGGTAAAAATGTATGTTAAAAATTATACAGTTGTGGGACACTACCTTAGCTAAGCCACTATTAATACATTTCAATTATTTCCCGTTTTATGTCTTGATGAAACTCAAAATAAAGTAAGCTGGTCTCCCTAAACACTTTCACATCCACGTTTTGATCCAAGCATACAGTCATGACGTATGTGCCACTGTGAAAATATTACAGGTAGGGCTTGACTTAAAACCAGTTGCTTAATGAATGTTCAAAGTTATTACAGACCTCCCTGGGGTACTTATAACCCAGTTCCAAAGTTTTGAAAGCTGTCCCCCACCCCCCAATCACATGTATGTTGTTTGTTAGGCACGCTGCATTTGCAGCTTTTTGCTTCTGTGGTCACATAATTGCCTTTTATGATAATTGTGCCAAAAACTGGCATTTATTTCCAGTTTTTGTCAAAAGCAGCCCCTTGGTTCATGTAACAATCACTACAAAAAAAGATTGGACCTGATTTATGACCATTACAACTGATTACCATCAGAAGCAGTAAATCAAGAATTATTTGTAGATCCTTGCATATGTGTTCCAAATGGATATAACTACAACAGAAATGTAGTTTCTATAAATATAATTTATATTTAATTAATTAATTAATTAATTAATTAATTAATTAATTAAATTTCTTTACCGCCCTTCTCCCGAAGGACTCAGGGCGGTGTACAGGGCATTAAAAACATACAGTAAAAAAGTTAAAAATAAATT
>JANHFR010006692.1:22065-32368 GCA_032468015.1 Mimophis mahfalensis | reverse complement strand
AGCCAGCATTGCTGGCTGGGGAATTCTGGGAGTTGAAGTCCACACATCTTCAAACTGCCAAGGTTGAGAAACACTGTTCTAGCCAAAATTTTGAAAACCAGTGTCCGTATTTGGAATGTGGAAAGAATATTATGGCCATTCTCACAAAATTGGAGTCATGATGGTTATGGCCAGTGATAAACCTAAGATTGCTCCCCACAAGGTTCTGTATTTCTTTAGTTTCCTTCTGTTTTTCTTCTAGGTAAATAACTAGGTAACACATCCAAAACACCACTGCAGACTCCTATCAGTTTTTTCTTATAAATACCTCTTAGACATTAGCAGGGCCCAGAAGAATCTTGGAAATATATAACATGCTTACTTGGCTTTTTATTTTGTAACATGCTGGTTGCATATTTATTTTAATTACAATGAACTAAAAAATAAACTACACAGCAATGAGTTGGTGGAATTGGACTAGAAACTGGGAATCTGTGAGTTCTAGTCCCGCCTTAGGCACAAAACCAGCTAAAGTGATCTTGGGCCAGTCAATTTATCTCAGCCCTAGGAAGGAAACAATGGCAAACCACCACTGAAAAACCTTGTTAAGAAAACTATAGGGATTTGTCCAGGCAGTCTCCAAAAACTGGACACAACTGAACAGAAGGAAAAATATAGGTGGAGCACACATTAGCATCTCAATACGATTGGTATTTAAAGCAGTTATGGCCATAATTGGCAAATGTTCTATCCGTTTACCTCTGTGAGTCTGAGACAGTTCAAAGAAGGCTCTGAGAAGACTCTTGGTGTGTTCTGTCATCCCTAAGCAAAGGGGAAGAGAAACAAATACTAGTCATTCACTAAAATCTCATTCATCTAGGAACTTTTGTTACTTTTCAGTCTACATTTTAACACTAAAACCAGATGTTTGGTAAAATAACACCAAATCAAAATATGGTTGGGGATAAGTCAACACACGGGTATGTTTTTATTCTGAGATTACCTGCAGAAGTAACTGAGTGGTGAAAGTGGTACTGACCAATGCAAACGTCATCTTTTGCTTTTCGCTGGTCAAGTTCTGTGCTTTCGTGCTTCTGGGAACAGTTTGCTCACAATGGAGATACTGTTACTAACCTGCACAAAAGCATCAACAATCTCCGTGGCCATCTAATGTAGGAAATCTGATGGTTCTAGGGAAGATGTTCTACCTACAGACTTGTCAACGAGACTGAAAATAAGCCTTGTGGAAGGTTTTACTGATAATAAGCCATGTTATCAATGTATCAAGCAAAATAATGCTTCAAGATACTTTTATATGGTAAACAGGAATTAAGCAAACAAATGGGCAATTCCACTGGTCACATGTGATCTTGATCTCAGGACCTTCCCTGTTTCTCCGAAAATAAGACCCAAACAAAAAATAAGCCCTAGCATGATTTTTCAGGATGCTCATAATATATGCCCTACCCCCAAAATAAGCCCCAGTTAAGATTGTCAATCAAATGGGCACATTTCGTACCATATTTTCCTCAAAAGAAGACCTCACTGGGAAATAAGACCTAATGCATCTTTTGAAGCAAAGCTTAATGTAAGACCTGGTCTTATTTTCGGGGGGAAACGGGTACTTGTAGCTCCCAAATATTCTCTAATTCTCTCTACTACTGCTTGTTTCTTTCTACTGTATACAGCTGAGAAACATTCACTCTCAAATTCATAAACTGTTATTGAACTAATTTGCAAAAAAGCAGAAGGCGGGAGACAATGAAATGTTAACATATACGAGGGGAGTTTTATTGTTTTTCAATTCTTGTGTGTTAATGGAGTAGGAAAAACTTATAGCATCTTCACAGCATTATCAGCCATTGTTGAAATGATACAAAGTCTGTCCTGATTGTTATTAATTTGACACAATAATGCTCTTGAAGATGCTGTAAGTCACCTGTGGAGAAATGACCTAATTCTGGATGTTTGCATAAGAGGGGGTTTATCTTAAGAAGGCAGTGGGTGGAAAAAAGCTTTGTAGATGTGGGAGGTAAGAGACACAGTCCACATCTTCTCATCAAATGTTCCAGATGTAAGCAGGCCTAACCTGCCACTGCATGTATGTCACTAAGGGCTGAAAGCCTGCATGTGTGTGTACAATATACTTACTCAAATCAATTGATCTCCCAAGAAATCATCATTGATATGAGCTGTAAGACAACATCTTTTTAGATTACAAAGAAAAAAAAGTGTAATTACCTTTATATAGTTCTGCAGTCCTTTCTAGCTCTTCTAATCGCTTTACCAAGCCATCTAGAACAATAAAGAAAAGGAGTTGATTATAATAGTAAATTATTTTAGGAACATAAAGTGTAACATCTATTATTTCACATCCTGCACTTGGGAATGATAAGAGGCCAAATCCTGACCCTTTTAGATAGTTGCCACTGTATCTCTCAATGTCTTCTCATCTCAAGGTTAAACACACCCAGTTTTTAAGAATACCCTTTCATTGGCCACCATTCCTAGTGCCCATGCCCTTTGTGAACCTGTTTCCGTTTCCCTGAAAAGATTAATGTTTGCTTGAGGTGGGCTTTCTGACTGTAGCATAATAAAGTGGAACAATTATTTTTCGTGATTTGGAAACTAGTATTTCATACATGCAATCTAAAAATGATCTGTTTTTTGTAGCATCATTATACTGCTGACTCATAGTAACATTGCAATCAGCTACAGGTAGTCCTCCACTTATGACCATAATTGAGCCCAAAATTTCTCTTGTTAAGTGAGACATTTGTTAAGTGTGAGTTTTGCCCCATTTCTTGCCACAGTTGTTAAGTAAATCACTGCAGATGGTTAATAACTTGGTTGTTAAGTGAATCTGGTTTCCCCATTGACTTTGCTTGTGAGAAAGTCTCAAAAGATTATCACATGACCTTGGGACATAGCAACAGTCATAAATATGAACCAGTTGTCAAGCATCTCAGTTTTGATCATGTGACGATGGCGATGCTGCAGAGGTCGTAACTGTGAAAAGGCGTCATAAGCCACCTTTTTCAGTGTCGTCGTAACTTTGAACGGCTGGTGAACTAACTGTTGTAAGTCAAGGAGTACCTGTATTCAGAGGTGGTATTCAGCCCGTTCCGACAGGTTCCAGAGAACTGGTAGCGATAATTTTGACTGATTCAGGAAACCACCTTTGATTGGCTGACACCAGCAAATACCACCTCTGATTGGCCGATGGGATAACCACACCCACTAAGCCACGCCCACAGAACCGGTAGTAAAAAAAATTGAATCCCACCACTGCCTATATTATACCGATATTTTTTACCAAGCCAGATACCCTTGTGTATTTGATATCTTACTCCTAAGTGAATCAGATATCTTTTTGCATTTATTGCCTTTAATTTCATTGTTATTTTTCATCCCATTTCATTAGGCAACCAGCTTCATTTTGTTTTGTTTGCTCAGGTGTTATCTCAACCAGTTTCCACAATCTGGTAAGAATTCTCTTTACTTCTTCAACTTCTTTATAACAACATTGAAGAATACTTAGGACCATATTGTCCACTTCATAACTTCTTGTCAATGTTGTGAAGAACCTCTGATGAACACTCTTTGAGTATGATTTCCAAACCAGCTGTGCATGCACTTAATTGAATTTAACTAAAGTTAAACCTCATTAGCCTGTTAATCAGAACATCTTATGATACATTATGGAAAGCTTTGCTTGTATTAAAATAAACAATACAATATATTAACACTGTAGATAAAAGAAAAAGCTGACAGAATATTTTTGAACTTGGGATTTGTTTCATCAATGGTTAGATAACAGAGGTAGAAACTAGGAGTTTAATATTCCTATGTAAACAAATTGACTCAGACAGTACATTGTTCACCAAGCACTTATTGAATATAAAGAGAAAATATATAAACAAAATTACACACACACACACACAACAATAAAGCCATCTCCTGGCTATATTGTTAACAGGCTAGATAACTTGCTTTGTATGTACTCAAATTAGACATTTCAATGTTTGTAGTGTTTTAATGGTTTCTATGGTTTTAAAATGGTTTTAAGTTTTTAGTTGTAATATGTTTTTGAATTGTGAGCCGCCCAGAGTTGTTTGCTGAGATGGGCAGCTATAAAAATGAATGAACAAACAAATGAATATTACATTTACAACACTGAATTATCTACTAAAGCTGTCTTCTGACATAAAGTGACATGGTTAGTCCATAACAACTGATTGTCAAATCCATGCTGACTTCTGCAAATTACCACACTGCTTTCAAAGTAGTTTTGAACGACCATCGTTACTTCTATATTCTAGAATACTCCAGGTATTAATACAAGATTGCAATTCTCTGGAATCCCTCGTCCTTTCCTTTTTAGGGACAGGAAGATTTGTTTTCTGTCGCAAATTGTCTCTTCACCTCTTTTGCAGGATTTCTCAAAGATAATACATAAAGTTTCAGAGACTATCAGCTAATTTTTATAGCGTTCTAGGAGGCCATTCACTTGATTCCACAGATTTAATCTCAAAATAAACAGGCATTTCTTGGCCGTCTCAATATCCAAATTCTTTCTCTGAGCCCTTTCTATACAGGTTAAATGGCATGATGGGAACATTACAAAGCTTAAGCCCATGCTATCCACAGATAGCATTTTTCCTGGCACAGCCGCGCTTTTATGTACTTGTCAGATACTTGGGGAGGGTGAAAAACTTGACAAAGGTAAAAGAATTCATTCTGAGGCCACGGATAACTTTGCCAGACCAGCATACATTCCCAGAATCACTATAAGGAATGGCTACTGACCCTGCCTTACAACTGAGGGGTTAGGACTAGCTCGCTTGAGGACCACACTAAAGTGGTGAGGCTTGAAGTGGGGATCTCTGGTATTTAACAAGTATATTACATTAGCTCTCAACCCCACAGTTATGAGTCAAGTATTAACATCACCAACTGGATGAGATTTAGTTTCAGGAGAAACCGAGAATGCTTAATCTTTGATGACACTTGGCTCAGAGGTGGTATTCAGCCACTTCTGACAGGTTCTGGAGAGCCGGTAGCAATAATTTTGACTGATTCGAGGAGCCACCTCTGACTGGCCAACACCAGCAAATACCGCCTCTGATTGGCCAACAGCATAGCCAAGTCCACTAAGCCACTCCCACAGAACCGGTAGTAAAAAAAATTGAATCCCATTACTGACTTGGCTCAACCAGCACCAATGGCCAAACTGCTTCTTGCATATTACTTACCATTGCAAAGGATAGCTCGGCTCAGTCCCAGGGCATCTGCTGTCCCAGAGCTCATGTTCTCTACCAGGCGGTGCTTCACTTTCTTTAGCACTGCATTCCAGGAAAGAGACATACAATCCATAAGTAGTCTTTTCCAAAATGTAGCATAATCCCTGCATTTCACAAAAACAGGCTAAAAAATAAATCTTTAAGAGAGTCAAAGTCTTTCCTTACCAATGTCTAAAGTTTTTCCCTGCTTTGGATCAGCCTGGAGCTTGTTGTAATGAATTGTTACCTCTCCCTAGAAGACCAAAACCAAATATTATAGGTTCGAAAGGGAAAGGCACTACTACTTGCATGAGCAAAACCCCACAACCGACATTCCAGCACTCCTTGAAGCCTCTCACCTTTACCACCTGTATCATTTTGGCTACTTCTACTTTGGTTTTCCCTTTGACTGACTTCCCATTCACGACCGTGATTTCATCACCAGCTGCCAACGTTCCATCAAGAGCTGCAGGAGTATTGTCAAATACCTGAGGAGGAATACATAGTGATGGTGGAAGAGCCGTGGTGGGGCAGTGGTTAGAATGCACTATTGCAGGCTAACCCTGCCCACTGCCAGGAGTTCGATCCTGACTCAGTCCTCCATGCTTCTGAGGTCGATGAAATTGTTGGGGTCAATATGCTGACTTTGTAAACCGCTTAGAGAAGGCTGTAAAGCATTGTGAAGTGGTGTAGAAGTCTAAATGCTATTGCTATGATCAAGGAAGCCAAAGAGAAAGAAATATAGTTTCCATGGATAATTGCTACTTTTCTTTCCACGTTTGTTACTTATAAAAATACCTTAATTTTCAGAAATATCACGACAGGACCTTCATAAACAGTTGTTACTTATATCTATGCTATGTGGTATAGAAGCCATACAAAAGCTGGTTACTTGGTTGAAATATGCCTACTAGGGGTTTGTTTGATATCCATTCTTCTATAATAAAAGCTGCTAGATGACCTGGTACTCCAGAGATTTCAAACCAGTTAATTTTTGTTCACGTTCTTAGTTTGCTCACTATTCGGGCAGCTCCCCATATCACACTTTATTAGCCACTGAAAGAAATCTTACGGTCACTTTTAAGGAGGTTCATAGTCTAATCTTTGGAAATTAAAATACATCTGAAAGTATCACTAAATTCTCCCTGAATCCCTCTTGTTTAACATCCATGGTAGGATTTCTTTTAAATGTTGAATTCACATATAAGATTCAATGAATCTGAAGTATCTTTCTAGTCCAGGCCATGAACTTATTTTTATGAAAAAGAGAAATTAGCTATACCCAGAAAATATATCACTTCGGTTGTTTAATTTATCTTATTGACACATAGACGGAGAGCCCATTAAAAACAACAAACTACTTATTATCCCATAAGCTTCATGCACCGTAGTCCACCACTCTTTGCTGCTGCTACTATTGTTGTTGCTATCGCTACAGGCTGCAAGGCTGGTTCTTCAGAAAATGTCCCCACAATCATAATTCTGCTACCAGGATGTTGCATGCAATTTTATTATTATTTTTCTTTCTAAAAACATATTCCTCTTCCCTAACACTAACCTGGACGATATACAGGCAGGGGCAGTACTGGGCTCCTCCACCTAAACTAATTCCAATCAGATTTTGAGAGTCTTTCTTCAAGGTCACTGTTCCAGGTACTGTAGGAATCCCCCTAAAACAGAGATAAAAACACAAACACCTGCCAACTGCCCCTGCTTCCACCACAACAGATATATAAATAATTGGAATCGAAATTGTGTCAGATGTTTCCCTAAACAAAGTTTAGACTAAAAAGACAAATGCAACAATAAAATACAATCTGAGAGTGAGATAGGTGGCCTCTCAATTTGATAAATAAATACATAAAATGTGAACGATATCTTTATCTTGATTAAAACATGCAAATTCTTTGCAGAAGCATAGCAAGATGCAAAACGTCTTGCAAGATTATATAGTCTCTCACTGATATGTTTTAGCCTCAGATTATCAGCTTTAACTTCCAGCTAGCAGGTCTTAGATTTTAAATTAGTTTCATGGTGACATAAAGCCAGATGTAAAGTTACAAAAAATTCCAGCCCAAATCACTGCTGCACTGATTTTACTCTTTTTAAAACAAAAACTGATTGTTTTTCTTGCAGACATTAACATTTGATACTTTCAGACATGTATCACAAGCTTCTTCTGTAATTTTGACAGTATATATATTCTATATTCTTACTATAATTTAATATTTTCTCAGTTATCTCCAAATCTGTTGGATTGTAAATTCACAATCTACACAACAAGACTGCCAAGAGAATATAAATTCAATCAAGTAAAAACTGAAAAAGAGCAATCACCTAATAATAAAAGAGAAATTAATGCAAACTATATCCAGAATTGCCTAGTTTACATGTTTCTCTTTAGATCATTTAGCCAAGGAAATGCTGAAGATTTTGACTTGACTTCTATAGAATACTCTTCCCAATCCAAACTGAAGAAAAAGATGCTAATGAATAAAGCTCTGGAACTAAGACATTTTGATTTGGCTCTAAATCTACTAGTCTTTGAGTGTGTTTTGCTGTTTTTCTGAATTCTTGTTGTATCTTTTTTTTCTCAGTCAAGAAATTGTTGTGTGCTTTCCAAACAATTCTAATTCCAGTTGTCCCCAAATCAAATACAAAGTTACACATTACTAGCAGGAAACAGGGAAAAAGAAAAAGAAAACTTACAGCTTGTCTTCCTCAATATCATACTCCAAGTCTGCAAACATTGTTGTTATAAATTAGCGATTACTTTGTGAAGAATCTGATTTTTCCAGACTACCTAAAAAGAAAAAAAAGATCATCAATGGAGATTACTCATTTCATCTTTTCATATGCTTACCAAAATCTTTGTCTTTGTATTTCTAACTTCTGTCTGCTGAACAGTAAGAAAAACTGTCTGCCTTCTCAGGTTATTATCATTAAACCATCTATGAAGCTATTAATAAAATATGAAACATATCATAATATAATGTAAAGGCCTAGTTCCTAACTCTGAAATGTTTACAGCTAAAAGAGTATAAATTATAACAGATGGTATGTCTCAATACTACCAAAGCTTTATTTCTCAAGTCCAGTCTTGATTTTGCTTGGCTGATATCTGACATCCTTAGGAATTAATCACTATGGTCATTAAACAAATCTAAAGTCATTAAGCAAATGCCATAGTGGCAAACATAAACCCATTCTTCCCAAATGAGTGTTTTGACGTAAACCAGAAAAAACAACAACCTCGCAGACTATGGTCACATGACAAGAGCTGCAATTAGTTGTAAAGGCCAGCCTGTTGTCAAGTATCCAAAATGTGATCACATGTCCGTGCATGCCAAGCAGTTGTGGCATGATACTTTACAACTGCTAGAAGTGCATTATGGGACATAAAGCTTGGTGCACCAGTAGTCCTCAAGTTAGGACCATATAATGATGGTTCAAAGCTATGACAGCCTCAAGGAAAGTGATTTGTCCTCAAAGTTACGCTTGCCAACTACCCTTCTGGTCTCACAATCACATGATCACAATTTGTCATCTTCCAGCACTTTCCAACAAGCAACATCAACTGGGAAAGTCAGACTACATGATTTTCTTAACCACCATGGTAAAAATGGCAATAAAACTGAGTCCAATGATTTGATGACTTGTGTAATGATATCGCTTAGCAGCCAATCGTGGTCATAAATATATCAAATATATTTTCACGGATAAAGCATCAGGCTAAAAATACCAACATTATTTTAAATCAGATTCACTAGTCTGTCTAAATCTGTACTATCTGGTCTGGCTGGCAGTAGTTCCCAATCTCAAGCAGTCCAGATTTCCCAGTCCTGTTTCTTGACTTTTCAGTTGGAAACTACTTCAAACGGACTTGTCAAAGCTTAAACTGTCTTTTAACTATCATTATTTGTTCCAGCTATCGAACATGTAACTCTTTTTAAAAACAAATACATAATAACTGCAGCAATAGGTATGTGCATTCTCAAAAATCCATGTGAAATGCTATATTCTACATAAGTTCAAGTTGGTTAACTGTTGGCCTTTGATAACTGTTATCTCTTCTCTTTCCAAGATACAGGTCACAATGATGTTTTCAAGAAATGGCAAAATAGGAAGAGATGAGGTTTTTTTAAAAGCAATGGCTTAAAAAAGTTTGATGTTACTTGCTTCAATATCCACTACATATGTACAAGCTGGTGCTAAAGTTTCTTTCTGAGCGTGCAAACAGCCACTTATTTTCAGAAGATGATGATGATACGGTATAATAGTTAGGATGTGATGTAGTGGTTAAAGGTGCTGGATTAGAGCTGGAGAGATTCTAGTTCATCCTCAGCCACAAATGCTCATTGGATAACTCTAGGCCAGAGAAAAGGCAATGTATTCCACCCTGGACGGAAGACATACATCTAATAAATGTTAGTTTTGAGGACCAAAAAGCTGAACTTAACCCCCAGGCTGCAAAATTGACTTGGGGCTGAAAAATCACCTGCAAACAGGCATGTTCATAGGGTATGTTTTTTGCAAGATACAGATAGAGATAATAAAAATAATCCAGGCTGTCTCCCCCAGCCCTTCTCCCCCTCTCCCTACTCCTCCACTCCCACCTCACTCCCATTCAGGAAAGCAACTATGAAATATACAAGTAAACAAGCTGGGCACATTTTTTTCCCATTGACAATCTTAAGAGTCACCTTGCATAGAGGAAGAAGAACTCAGGACCAGAAACACTACCTGTTTTCAGTGACCAAACTGGGGGGATTTAATTGAGGAAGCCCCCAATCATCGCCCCTTCCCAGAGGAAGGGCAACGCTCTCCCCAAGAGGAATGGAGCCATTCAACCACTGCCTCACCGGAAGCCTCTGCCCCCCTACTCCGAAACCTACCCGTTTTCTCTTCCCGTAAAAGCAGCGGGACCGGCGGGGGGGCCCCGTGTCCCACGTCACTGCCAACCTGCTTGGAGGACTCCGCCCCCAACTTGCATAGACCCAGGAGGCTCTGAGTTAAAGGAAGGTAAGGAAACACGGGGCGGG
>JANHFR010006691.1:43185-56435 GCA_032468015.1 Mimophis mahfalensis | reverse complement strand
GACTGGAAGAGGAATTCTGGGAGTTGAAGTCCACAAGTCATAAAAGAGCCAAGTTTGCCTACCCCTGATCTAGGGGAAATCAGAAATAATCCTTTCATTTACACAAGGTCCATCCCTAAGCATTTCGTTTTGTAAACATTAGTGAGTATTCCATGGTAGAAACATATTTTTCAACAGCCTTGGAAGCTTCAACAACTTTTTTTATCTATCCTCGTGAAGTTGTCTTCATCTCATCGTCCACCCAGGATGGAGACATCCTTAGCTTTGTCAATGTTAAAGAAATGTTTGCCCCTTTAAGATCACCATAACTATAAGGCATGTAAACTCTGGTCGGTTTCATCACCCCTGTAAAATTTGATGCTCAGAAACAGTTTGGATCACAATGGCATATTTGGTTTTAGGCTCATGTGGGCATGCTCCTACAGCTGCTGACTCCCTTAAGAGATAAATCTGACATTGCTATATGGGCAATCCATCAGGACTGCACAAAAGAGGCACTATACTACTGCCATTCAGTACTATAGTGGGTACTAAAGTACTGAGTATAGTATAATATTATAGTGCCATTCAGTTGGCAATATTATAGTGCATGGACTTCAGCCCTACAGCTGTTAGTAGTTCTGGGCATGGCTGATGTGAAACAGTGGAAAGAAAAGTTTAATTAAAGCCATAGTGGTGCAGTATTTAGAATGCAGCACTGCGGGCTACTTCTGCTGACTACCTGCTGCCAGCAGTTTGGCGGTTCGAGTCTCACCAGCTCAAGGTTGACTCTGAGGTGCGTAAAATGAGGAGCCAGATTGTTGGGAGCAATATGTTGACTCTGTAAACTGCTTAGAGAGGGCTGTAAAGCACTGTGAAGTGGTATATGAATCTAAGAGCTATTGCTAAGTGCTGTTAATCCCCCTCCCAAATACAACCGGAAGGAATCTGGATTGGCTATTGTTGACTCTAGAAAGGTAGGGGAGAGACATCCTAAGCAGAGGTCTTGTTTATATCTCCCTTCACAATTCTAATCTTTGATGGGGGAGTAATCAAAACAAAATTTTATTCTTCTTGACATCATGGAAAAGACACAGAGATGATGACAGAATTCTGCAGCCAGGCCACCCGATTCCTTCTGTAGTGCTATGAATATAGGGAAGGTGGTCCTGCCAGTCAGTAACAGGGAAGGCAGAAATGCCAGAGGAGGGAAGCAATCTCTTGAACACCAAATAGACAAAACCCAACTGCAGTGGGGCAGAACAGATGCCCTAGAGGCAGACTAGGGATCAGCAACAGGGGCAGCAAAAGTCATGTAGTTCTCACTTAATGACTTTTTGCTTAATGATGGTTCAAATTAATGATGGTCTCAGAAAGAGTGCTTTATGGACCATAAAGCACTTTTAACAGTTGGAAAACACCGTACCACCTTCTGCAGTTATGTGATTAGGAACTGGGTGCTTGGCAATCTGTTTGGAGTTACAACTCAAGTGCCCCACAACCATGTGATTGCCATTTGCTACCTTCTCAGCTGGCTGTGCCAGCAGGAAAAGTTGTAAGCTGCTGAGAGGACTCCTTCTTGTCTTTGCGGTCTGGCTAAAGAACTCCCTGCTGAAGAATTTCAATAGCCAAAATACAGGCACGTACAGGGCTAAAATTCTTCTCTCCCTGACTCTCTATGCCTAAATCCACATGCACATGACTTGGGACTTAGTTTGCTTAATGACGTGTGAGATGGCTTTAGGAGTGTGCAAGCAGGAGTGCCTATCTCACAGCTATTGAGCAAGGCACTCTCGTGACTTCCCACTTAATGACCACTTCAATTCAACATCCCACTTGTGATCATCAAGACTACCCGGATAGTTTTCCACTGGTTTGAAAATGAATAGACACCACTGGCTCATCATCAGTAGAGAAAGACTCTGTAAAAAAAATAATTTTGTGAGAAATATTTATTAAAATGGGGATGAGGAGAAATGGAAACTTGGAGTTTGGCACTTGAATCAACCACATTTTTCATTAACTAAGATAGTACAACTTCTGTACTAAACAGATTTCGCATCACAGGAAATGTTGTTAGGATTCTGATTTGTTCCTTGAGCACAAACAGTATCTGTATGCATATAATAATTATTACTGACCCACTTTTTCCTCATTTCCCTGAGTGCACATGCTTGTATGGTCCTGAGACTGACCACATGGCCAATTCTCACCCATCCCCTTTAATTATGTGTTGATATCTGTTCCTAAAACAAATATGTCCATTTTCTGACCAGCTGTCTTTAGATCATAAGCTGGGGTTACCTTAGTGCTTTTGCAGGATAAATTCTCTGAAATAAAATGTATTTTAAAGGTAAATACTGCAGCAAGTTTCAAATTAGCTTCCCACATATTGTAATGTAGCAAAAATGCTGTAACCACATAGATTGGCTGAGGATTAAATGTTTACCAGCATAAAACAACATAATGAAAATTATACATGTCAGGCATGTACTGGGGTGTCTACCTTGATGTATTACAAATATTTAATTTGAAAGTAGTGTGAAGAAATAACATTGCTTTTATTTACTAGTTTGGAGCTTCAGTGGATCTTCTTACAGTCAGGAGCTCATCCTTATGCCGTATAAATGAATGAATAGTTCTATCCTATTCTGTTTGAATTTCAGTTAATTCTAATTTACTGCATAGAAGAAAAATAATTCACCATGTAAAATAGCTTTTGCAAATTTATAGCAAGACATTTATTTCACTCCATCATTTTATTATTAAAATTCTATGAGATCCCATTTAAAGGAAGCTTTCTATTTCTAATACATTTTGGGATGTACCCAGTTGTGTACAGAAGGGGGTGCTTCCCAATAAAAGCCTCTTTGACCTAGTGAAAACATCTGTCAGGAGACAGAAAGAGACATATTTTGATGGCCTCTCATTGTAGTCCCAACATACTCATACAATAGCAATAGCACTTAGGCTCCATAGGGCTTTACAGCCCTCTTTAAGAAGTTTACAGAGTCAGCATTTGCCCCCAACAATCTGGTTCCTCATTTTACCAATCTCGGAAACATGAAAGGCTGTATCAACCTTGAACCGGTCAAGATTGAGTTCCTGGCAGTGGGCAGAGTCAGCTGGCAATACTGCATTCTAACCATGTGCCATCGTGGCTCTTTTTAAGAGTATTTGGAACAGCACAGGACTTTGGGTTGGGAAAACACAGAAGAAAGGATACATTTTAAAAATCTACCTCTCCCTTCATGCTAATGCCCCAAGGAGTCAGCAGAGGGGAAAAATCAGAATGATTTTATTATAACAATAATATTTTTATAGTTGTGCAATCGTTGTTGTTATACCTTAGTTGTGCTCCAACAGTTACATAGGTAATGTAATTGAGAAGCTCAAACTTCATTGAAATAATTTTAAGTTTAAGCATGTTTAAAAACATGCACTTTCTTATCACAATATACGGAATGCAACCTGTTGCAGTTGGAAAAAAACAAAGTATTCACTTTCTTTAAACAAGATTATGTCTTTATAATGAGGGGTGGGGAGAGAGAGATTAAAAATTTGAGACTACTTTCTGCTAAGAGCAGGACAGTAAAATAAGTCTCCAGTATTTAGATCAGCTCTCTGCAATTTGGTTGCTTTCACATGTACTGGGACTTGCAGATCCCAACACTTTTCAACAATCTGGCTGAAAACTGAGAGTGACCAGTGCTGTGGTTCCAACACCTCTAAAGGGCATTGAAACAGGTTACTACAAAGAGCATTTCAAGAGCAAGCTTCATCAATCCTGTCATGTATTGTTTTGAAAAATATTTGCAGTTATTCTACAGTTGGAATTGAATGTTTTCTTACCCACTGAAGACATACACCGAGTATCCAGTAAACAGAGAGCAAACCTCATTCCCTTGTAGCACTGAAGATGTTATCTACTTATGAAAAGTCTACACAAAAACAACCAAGCTCAGAGAGCACCAAGGACTCCACTGAATGTTTCATTATCGTGAGTATAAGTTAAATAGAATATTTATTTCTTAAAATATACAGTGTTTTTATTGTGGAGTTTTCTCCACTGAACATTTGGAATGTTCAGTCTTTGGTCAATGGAAATTTACCTCTCCCATACCTATTCCAGTGACAATCTGTGTCCTGCCTTCTGTTTTCTATATGTGATAATGCACATGCACTACTTCTATTAATCAATGCTATAATTAATAGTTAATGCTCATACAAATTTATCATCTAACTCTTGAATCCCAAGCTTCCTTTGTCACCCTATTGTTTAAACTAAAAAGTATGATTCCATCCAATACAGGAAAATGTATCAAATATAGTGTGTGCAAATCAGCTTATTAAATTAACTGAGCAAATTTAATCAGCTCTGTGGCCTGTTGGAAACAGCCTTTTCCATACTTCCCTGATACCATTACCATCTCATCTCCCATCAGAAGTACTCAAGTCAAAATACCCCAGATTGTTGACATGGGTGAGAAATCAAAAAGAATCTTCTAACTGCCTTAGAGAACTCCAAATGGGAGTCCATCAGAGCACAGGAGAATTCCTCATCATCTGCAAGTAGTGCTTATGTTCCATTTCCAATCTTAAATGATCAAACATTCCACTTAACTCTTGAGGTAATCACAATATTTTTTTCAAACAATAAGTACAAGAGAGTTCCTCCAGGAAGGTCTGACAAGAACAATCCCTCCTTCAAATGGAATGGCCTCAATCAGCAGATGTTTGTGGGCAGAAAAATGGTGGTGGGGTACTGGAAGTGCAAACTTCCTTGAACTTTGCTTGCTTCACATGCCCTCAGGCGATGAGGATGCTGCCATTATTACAGTTCAGATAAGGTTCAATTTCAGCCATTTCATTTCGGAATAGATGATGAGGCATCCTGAGAGGTATCCATTAATTCAACTAGAGTACTGCTGTGCCCAAATAGACTCTAGAAACATGAGCCTTTCAAATCCTTTGAGCTACATCTCCCATCATTCCTCAATATTGACTATACTGAGGGTGTACGGCAGCTGTAATTCAAAGCCGTCACAAGATAGAAGAGTCTGAATTTAGGAAAACCTCAGTTTTAATCCATATTTAGTCATGTATCTCACTGGATGTTATTGAGATATGTGCCAGCTCTCACTTATTTCACAGCAAGTTTGTTATGTTTGTTATGATGTTAAAGATGCAAGCCTATGCGTACTTACTTTGGAAACAGACCAACTGAATGCATTTGTAAACATGCATAGGCCTGAGCTGTGAACATTGCTAAATTTGGGGGTAACCCAAGACAATTTGCTTAGGATTTGAAGGAGGAGAAGGATCGGCTACACCTTCCACTATTCCCTCCCATGTAGCCCTTAAAACAGTTCTAGTCACTATGTAGCCAGCTAATTCTCTAGTCATCTCATATTTTTATGCAGCTAGTTTATTTATTAAGACAGACAGTGGTTAACTGCTAGAGAAGAAGCAAGGAGACTTTAATTATAGTCCTCTCTTAGACATGGAAGCGAGAGGTGATATTGAGCCAGAAACTCTCTCTTAGCCCCAGAGAGGGAACTATCTACTCACTGAGAGCCAATTTGGTGTAGTGGTTAAGGCTAGAAGCCTGGAGACCCATCCTGCGTTTGGCACAAAGAAAGCTGGGGTGACCTTGGGCCAAACACTCTTTCTCAGCCCTTGGAAGCAGGCAAAGGCAAACCACTCTGAAAACATTGCCATGAAGACTGCAGGGACTTGTACAGGCCGTCATCTGGAGCCACACTGACTGAAAGGCACACAGACAGAAGTGCGTGTGCATGCACATGCACACACACACATGCACGGGACCAGTTTAACAGCTGGTTTGGTGAGCATGCATTACACTTGAAAGTAGCAATCAAACTCACTTTTTTCCTGAAGCCCCAGTAAGGAGAAACATCTGAGGCGTGGCAATGCGTGCTGCCGCTCTGACCACCTCGGCTTCAAACAAAGGGAACAGAGGGCAGAATAGCACAGGGGCAGGTTCAATGTCAGACCTACCGGTTCACGCAAACCGGTGCGTACCACTGAATCCCACCCCTGCATTGGCTAGCTTGACCGATTGTGACCCACAGCCTTCAGTGAAAGGCATTCATGCAAATACAGTAATGATACTAATGTCATGATTAAGCAAACATTTGAAAAAGAACAAATTAATAATGAATTGCCTGGGGGGGGGGGGAATATCTTTCCCAGTTCCCCAAAGCCTAGAAAATATATACAGTTCAAGAACTGCATGTAGCCCACTGAGCTTATACAAGTGCCAGTGTTTTTTTTTAATTCAATAAATTTATTACTGCTGTTGCCCCAAAAAGACATACTGACAAGCACCTCCAAAACCTTCAGCCCCTATCAAAGCTACCACCTCTGCTGTTGCTGCTACTCTGCTAGCTCCTAAATATCTGATTGGTAAACCATGTATTCCTTTGGGACCTGCAATTATTTTTAACTTATCCCTTTCTCCTCTATGGATAGTGTAGGTCTGCTTTAGAAAGTGCCTTCCATAGCCTGGTAGGTTCACAGGGCAATGCTATTTTATGTATGACAAATAGTTGAGCCTCAGATAGTGGGATGTCTTCAACAGGGCCTCTCCAAGTGATCTGAGTGAGAGGGCCTTACAAGATAGGCAGTCTCACAGATAACCCAAGCTCCAATCTGTTAGAGCAGGGGTGTAGAGCATGGCCTGTGGAGGAGAACTACAATGCTGATCTGGCCCTTGAAGAAATCCAGTTTGACACTCCTGTGTTAGAAAGTTTACAAGTCAGCACTTTCATCTTGAATGATGTCTGAATGCAAATCTTTCAATTGCATCCATGAACACCAACTGGCAGTCAAAAGACATGACAAAAATTCTTTAATTTCACAACATATAGACAGATTTAACCATAGTTTCAATTGGGAAAATGTGACAATCCTAGACCAGGCCAAGTCCAAAAATGCCAAGGAATTTCTAGAAGCCTGGCACTCTGACAAATCAGCCATCAATAGACAGATAGACATTAACAACATCTATAGACTATGCAAAAGAGAAAGAGCCCAAAGAGAAAAAGACTCCAGCACCTCTCCACCAATAATCAGCACACAGTATAGACTTCAAGGTTAACTTCAGACCAACAATCAAATAAGCAATACCCCAATCAAGACACTGCCAAAGAGCCATCAGTAAACAGCCCAACCAAAGAACCTCTAAGACCGCCCCCACCACCCAGACAGGCAAGACACCAGAATATAAACTGACACCAAACAGCACTCCTATTAGAACTGATGATGTTACCTAGTTAGGGTAATGAAATGTCTGCTAGAAACAAGCAAGCTCAGAGAACACTAAGGACCCCTCAGATCTTTCAATATACAGTATGAAACATGGGATGCTTATTCTTCGTGCTGGACAACAGTCTAGCACTTGAAATTTGCACCAGTTACAATTTCTGGACATTTTTCCTATGCTGCTAAACTTAAAGCCAGGTGTAACCAAGGCTGGAATAACTATTATGTCTTCCAATTCAGGAAGGGTCATAATTGATGCCCTAATTATAATTGGGCACCCATGTTTCCTGCAGCTGCTGGCAATCAAGAGGCAGTGCCAAACTGTGAACCTTCTATGAAAGTACAGTGCATCCAGGTGAACCTTCATCTGAATCCTTGAGTCCATCTTATTTCTACCCAGATCTATAGATCACCTTGAGCAGGGGCCTGAAAATACGACAGAGTAGCCTTGGCAGCTCCATAGATTAAAAGCAATGGAGTAATTGCTCTGTGATGAGTACAAACAGCAGTGGATGGGGGTCTGCTCCAATTTGCCATCTCTAATAGATCATCCCGTGAAACATCTGCGTTATTGTACCCAAATGTCTGTCTGACCTTGGTTTAGTTTTGTAGAGAAAAGATTTCCTGTTAAAGAATTCTGATGTTTCAGCATGAGAGAAGAAATAGAAAGGGCCTTAACAGTATCATTTATACTGCAACAGGGTATTAGAAATAAATTGTATAAATTCCATTCAAACAGTATCTCATTGTTATTTTGCTTTAAGGAGTCGCCTGAAAAATAACAGTTGGTAAAAGCTGTCCTACTAGATCATTTCCTGCGCTGTGATTTAAGCACTCATCATGTTCAGAAAATATTGTGTCTGTTTTTCACTTCTCTACTCTTGTCATCAGTCTCCTTCCCTCTTCCATCTCATCGATGCTTCTCTAATTAAAGAAGTTTTACTATTTCCCTCTTTATGATCCTTCTTGATTTCTCTAATAATTGAACTCATGTTTCAATTTACTGCTCAGTCAAATTGGCAAATTGTTATAACCAGGCTGCTAGCATTCCCAAAACCAGCAATGTTTTTGTCGCATCTGATGCACAGGAGGCTTTGGGTGTTTTTATTTAGTTTTCTTTTTTTTTTTTCACTCAAGCAACAAATATTATCCGGATAGTTAACCTTTTCATGCCAAATTACTTTTTGCAAGCTCACCCAGTCCTCCAACATCCCATTTTCAGATCACGTTTACTAACTAACTAAATAATTTTATTAAAATTCTTGATCAGTATTATTATGAGAGTATGTTCTCAGATCAGTGTTCACTCTTAGTGACAGTACTGTTAGTTATTCCCCAGGATGCCTGGCCTTTAAGACTTCCAAAAACTGCATCATTACATGTTAATATTTTTGCATTCCCACATTAAAACAATAATTTCTATATACTGTAAGGTGCATTTAAAATGGCCAACTGTTTTAGGCCACACCACACTAACAGCCTGGAGACAGGGAGTCTGGCTCTAAGCAGGTGCAAGCCCAACTCCTGCAGTCACAAGACAGTCATGTGAGCTGTCAATCATTGTTAAAGGTTACACTATAAATATGGGTAACTGCCATGCCTAGAGGGTGTGCACACATACAATGAAAACCTCTCCTGATACTTGGGTCTACTCTGCTTGTATTGCTTTCAGTTTCATTTCTGTAAGCACAGCGACCTCGTGGCTCCTGTGAATATTTGTCAATAAAGCATCCTTTAGTTGAACAAGATTGTCTGGCATCCTGGCTTTGGGCTATACAACGATCCACCAACCTGAGATCAGATGCAAGGTTCATCAGTTAACAACATTGTAGGTCCAAGTCTGCAATGCTAGAAAATTAACATTACACCAATATAAACAAGTTCATTCACCTTGCTGCTGATAGTTCTCTTCTCCTCTTTCCTTCCATGTTTTCCAGATTTCTCAATGAAATTGGATCTTTCCATAATACATCCGAAGTATGATAGTTCGAACCTGGTCATTTGTGGCTTTGGATAGAGCTGTGGAGACTGGATTAATATATTCGATGACCCTTTTTAAAAAATGCTGTAATCCATGGTATGCTCAGGATACACTGAGTCTTCTCAGTCTTCTCCAACAATGAAATTCAAAGGTTTTGATATTCTTTGTAACCCGCTTCTTCAAAAGTTCAACTTTCACTTCTATAGCAAAAACCATTGTCTGCATGATTCTGATCTATGAAGTTATATGCATCTGAATATCTTTTCCAAGGTTTTAATCGACACTCTGCCAGGTTCTAATCTATGGCATATTTCTGGAATGCTGGTTGCTTGATAGTTGATCTTTACTTCCAGAACTTGCAGGTCATAGAGCAGGTTATTGATATTCTTCCTCCAATTTTATTTGTTTGGATTTAGATGCTGCCCAGGTCCACAACAACTCTAAAAGACTTATATTTTAGAAGTGAGAAACAATAAAATAAAGAGAAAAAATAACATATATGTTTAAGAAAAAAGAAAATGATCTTAGCATATTTTTTTGGGGGGGGGGGACAGAAGCTCACCAACCATACTAAACCCAGGCCTGTAAACAAAGCCAGATTTTTCAAAGGCCTTTTGAACAACTGCAGGTTGTGTTAACTTTACTGAAAAAATAGTCCAATAAACACTCTTGATAAACACCCCAATGCTTTCTTTTTGTAAGTGATTCTCATTGTTACCCAGGTTTGAATACATACCAGGTTTTTTTAAAAAAAAAAATACATACCCCTTCTGAAGAGAGATATGTTCAGGGGTGGGTTTCTACCAGTTCGGCCCGGTTCAGGTGAACCGGTTGTTAGCGTCACCATCGGTGATTGGAAGTGGGCCCACCGTCCCACCCATGCTTCTAAGCTATCTTTTATCACTGCATGTGCATTCCATTAAGGCTAGAAAACAGCTGACATGCAGCAGAGCTGAAAAATAGCTCAGGCGCACCAATCCACTTCTTTTTCAGCTCTGCTGCATCTTAGCTGTTTTCTACGCCAAACGGAACGTGCGCACAGCAAAATGCGCTTGCAAAGCAAACTGGTTGTTAGACAGGTAGAAACCCATCCCTGGATATGTTGCCTTTTCAAATCCTGAGCGCTATTTCTGAAGTGGCAGAAATCAGGTTAACTGAAGCTGGACATAACATGTCGTCATTCTGAATTGGTGAAGTCTTAGAAGATGCTTTAAAATGGCTAGATTTCTCTCTTCATAGCTAGACATTTGAAGTATACAAAATGTCTTGATTAGAAAACAGAACATTCTAGAAAACTGCAGAATGTTCCTTTCCCTCTGTGGGCAATGATGAACCTCCTCCCATACCATGATGTTCTGGAGGCACTTTAACAGTTTCCCAAAATAAATATTCCCTGTTGGAAGCAGTTTGAGATATCCCAGAGATGGGGTTCCACATAAAACAGGATTTTTCATGTTTCCAAATCAGTGAACTTTGCACATCTGTACCAGCCATCTTTTCTGATGGATGAGTACATTTAAGTAAACAACAACTTTTTAGAGCAGGGAGCTTTTGTAGCCAATAGTAATAAAACAATAATGCAGAAGAAATATCTTGAGGAAGTTCAATCATACAGTATAGGAAGAGTGAATGAAACTGAATCACAAAATAAATATAGAAGAATGAATACATAATTCAAAGGAAAAAGATGAGTAAGGAAGTTGTGGCAGAATGGAATGGATGAGGTCCTGAAAAACAGAGAAGTGAAAAGTTTAAAGGACATAAGACCAGATATGAAGCAGCAGTTAGATGGGGTATAAGCAAGAATGTAAAGGTTTGTAAGGGTGGAAATATATATTGAATAGGATTGCTATAGATACATTTATGTATGTTATAACTTTAATTGGGAATATTTAATTGGGAATTTGGAAGAGAATATCATGGTGGGTAAGAAACTTTTTATGTACATTTTTCTCAATGTTCCATATGGGTCACAAAAGGAAGGCTAATGACCTTTAGGTGTTAACAAAAAGATATAGACAGAAAACTCTTCATTTTAATGGAACTCTAGACAACTAAAGAATTTTTCATTCAGATATGTTCAGATAACTAAAAGGCCTTTTTCAGTCTATAATATCCAGGACTCACAGCATTTAAATCTACAATAATAAAAAGCTGATTTATGGCATCAACAAAAACATTCATAACATGAAGAACTCAACATTCTTAACATTATATGGGTACATTTGACAAGCTAAACTGCAATTTATAATTTGTCCTGATATTTTTAAGAGTACCATATATTTTCAATTCTGACTAGTAGTGTGAGTATTTTTTCACAGAAAAATATAATTTATAGTGAAAAGGCAAAACTCAGATTCTTATAATCCATATATTGGGTAAATGCCATTTCATCTTCCCTATTGTAATAAATATCTTCCTATTATCAGTGTTTAAATCATCTATCACCAAAACATTTGTGATTATGTTTTATCAAGGGGAAAAATGTGTTATTATCAAAACTTTCAGATAACCTGTCCACAAATTGAGTAAGAGAATAATTAACAAATGAGCTTTTTGTAGGAAGATTGTCAACAAGAATAACATCATGCACGATGTTCAGGTACAGTTGTAAACACACCCCGAGGGCTGTCAGGCAGGTGTTTTTTTTAAAAAAAAATTATGTGCACTGTGTATGATATCAGATATCATCTTGGGGTTAAGGGAAGGAATGACAAAACAAGAATTTTGTTGTCAAGACATAAGCCCCACCTTTTTTGAACAGACATAACTATTTCTACAGACATAGATAAGAGGCTGTCACATTCTGATATCAATCATTCTGATGGATCTGTCAAGTTTTGCAGGTTCCTCTGCTAGAAATGTGAAATTTAGTTTAAGGAGTCACTGGAGAAGGGAGTATACATTACTGTATTACTAGACTAGCACATATGTGCGAGGGGAACCTTTACCTTTAGCTGTGTATTAATTTGGATAGCACTTTTTATGTGACAATTATGTAATTTATTATAAAGAAATGAGGGATGGCACGGTGGCTCAGTAGTTAAGGCATTGGGCTTATCAGCTGAAAAGCTGGGAGTCCAGGTTCAAGACCCAAGTGTTATGTGATGGGGTGAGCTCCCATCATGGCCCCAACTCCTGCCTACCTAGCAGTTCAAAAGCATGCAAATGCAAATATATAATTAGGTACCACTTTGGTGGGAAGGTAACAGCCCTCTGTGACATCATACTGGCCATATAACCATGAAAATGTCTTTTGACAGTGCTGGCTGAATGGCCTTGAAAAGGAGATGAGCATCACCCCCTAGAGGTGGCAACAATTAGCAGAGCAAAATCTGGAGGAACAACTTTACTTTTTCTTCTTCTCTCTCTCTTTAAAAATGGGTGTGTTTGTTTGCGTGCATGCATGTGTGCGTGCGTGTGCATGTGCTCCAGAATAGCTCTAGAACTGCTCTGCCAATTCCAACCAAACTTGCTACACAGATGATTTACCCTCTGGGGACAAACACTGTGGGAGTAAGACACACCTAACACTCATGGGGATGTATCTGTGCCTTTAAAATAGTGCTGATGGCTTCACAGTACTCCAAGTACTCCACAAGGGGGCTCCCTCTGACTTGGGATGCTGTGCAACAGAGCAGCGTGAGGCTACTACATCTAGAGGGTCCCTCTGACTTGCGATGCTGCACCAGAGAGCAGTGTGAGGCCCATAGAGCTACTGCCTAATAGAGCATGCCAATAAGTAAGTACCCAGGCAAAGCCAGGACATCAGCTAGTACTTTATTTTTAAAATGATGAAAAATAATGCAGATAGTATCAATGCAATGGAATTTTATCCATTGAATCTAGTGCTTTATGATCCACTACACTGAGATTTCATTCGCTAACTTCCATTCAATGGAAGTTAAATTCTATTCAATAATTAAAACTTGGTCTTGGTTATCAGTTTTTGAATTAATTTTCTTTCTTTCTTTTTTCCAATAAAAGGGCAAGGTCTTGAGTC
>JANHFR010006691.1:24071-35903 GCA_032468015.1 Mimophis mahfalensis | reverse complement strand
AAGGCCTGGAGGAACATTGTGCATGGGGTCGCGATGGGTCGGACACGACTTCGCAACTAACAACAACAACAACATGACACATTCCTTTTATTTTCTCATATTTAGTGTTGTCTGAGTTTAGCATAGCTTTGCCTTCCCACTCGCCCTCTTTGTAGGTTTAAAATACTATGAGTAAAATTTCCCGTCTTATCTGAAGGTTTTGCCAGCAATCCTATCTCTTATATTGGGGGTGGAATCAAGGTTACATATGTTGTATATTTTGGAAAAAACTTGACCTCCTTGTTTTTATATTTATGAGAATATAAAGGTGTAGAGATAAATTAAGGAGTTCTCCTAGAGAATGATAGCAGATAAAATCTGTCATATATGCAAAATGTACCTCTGAATCTAAACGTAAAAACTGTGGGAGAAAAGTCAGAAGCTAAGCAATCACAGTTCTATTCTCCCAGCCAAGAGAGGACACTTACACTCTGTACCTGAAGTCATTATCCCCTCTACCATATAAAGTGAAAATTGATAGCACATTATACAATGGAAGACCCTCATGGAATATAATTGCCCAAAGGGAACCCTACTAAATCTATCAGTCATAACTCATTTTTCAATTTGCAGCACTTCCACCCTTCAGACATGTTTCACTCCTTCTCCTCTCCTTCCATTAGCATATTTCATCAGCTGTATTGTAAAAGGAATGCCGAAGACTGATTAACACCTCCAAAAATGGGGAATCCCAATTCTGCTTAGTTAGAACAAGACTCAGCAAAAAGAAAAAGAAAAGAAAAGAAAAGAAAATCTCAAAGTTTGCAGTTGTTCACTCTGATTAAGTATCAAGAGTTAAAAACACTCATTAGCGATAGATGGATCAGACTGTTTTCAGTCTGTGTCTGGTTTGCAATCATGTAATGAATCTTTCATAAGTTCTTCAGTTGTGTTCCCACGTTAATCTTCATTTAAAAATGCACTTTGTAAAGATTTACAAGGTTTATAAAGATTTATACTTCATACAGATTTGTAATGGCATTAGCATATGCATTTAATGGGAAAATGTACATTTTAATGCGCACATTAGTATCTTAACCTATAGGGTAAAATTCAAAAAAGTGAAAAATCAGGATAACTGTATCCTGATCTGACTTGTCCATTATTTTAGGATGTAGAAATAACCTTTAGCTCTCACATTGGATTTTTGAAGCCAGACACCATAGCATGTTATCTGTTTTGGCAAATTGTAACAGACATTGTATAAATTGGCTGGATATGATATGGCAGTGATTATTCTATAAGTAGGTTCAGTAACATTCAATAACATGATGAAAGGCTGGACCATTAGCAACCAATGTTGAACAATCTGAAACTGTGTTTAGAGTTGCTTCACAACTGCCCAGAAACTTCCTTCCCTTACAACAAAGTCTTCTGTTTTTCCTATCTTTCTATTTTTTCCTTGGCAGTGCGTTGAACTTTATAGTTGGATACAGGAAAATGTTCTGCTCCAGTGATATTTTCTGTTACACGTCTTTCCATCACTCTCCTTGGCTGCCCACAATCCCTCATCTGACCGGGGGGGGGGGGGGCAGCCAATGGGAAGAGTTTCTTTATGATGCCTTCCCTTAGAATCTATTGGAGGTTTAGGACACCAGGGAGAGAGCAGATCCCTTGACACTAGGAGAAGGGCATGCCTTGAAACCAAATAAACCCAACTAAACAATGAATCCCAAGAATTTTGCATGCATTCTCTTTTCCTTTGAAAGAAATTTCAGCAGCAAGCCTTTAGGCTGAAGCAGGACTTCTTCATATCCTGCTTCCTATGATTTCTTTTTCTAAATGTTAAAAATGATTACATGAAATTAGCATGTTGCTAAGCAAGGGGCTGGATTCCAATCTTCATCATTTCCAAGATGCCTCTGCTTCAACAAAAAACTCGTAGTTCAATATGGAGATACAAACCAAATCCCAACATTTGAGAAAATATATCTGGGGAAGGGAACAAGGCATGCAAGCAATCCTCACCTCTAAAATGTACATTTATAATGGATTGAGGATTTGAAGTTTCACTATGAATGTCTGAACAAGGCTTGTAAATTCATCTGGCCAATTTGGCATCATGGCTAATATCTAAGATTATGAACAGTTCAAGTAGATATCCAGGTTCATATATCAGCCCTGGATGATCATTGAGATTCTTTGGGCCAATAAGTCTCTCAGACCAACCTACTTCAGATGGACATCATGTTAAAGAAAACAGTCATATGGATTCTGTCTTGATTCCCGGGTAAAATATTAAATGTAGATTAAATAACCATAAAGAGGTACAGGGACCCTACCACTTTTGGTGCTCTTTTGTTGTCAGGATATCCAACTATTTTCAGATGGAGATTTGGAAATCCAATTTTTTTCTGTTGCTGAGAACATCCCTCCAAACCTCAAGCATTGTATAGTGGTTTTTACAGGTATGTGAATGGATGAAATATCATTGATGAAAAACTGTATAAAAAGAATTTATTCCAGCTAAAGGCCAATCCAGTTTGGCAACCAGTCTTCATATCGATGATCAGAAAGCCAAAGAAGCCCCGAATCAGGTTATCAGATGCATCTGGCTTATGGAAGATCAGTTTTAAAAAGTAGGTAGCCACATCAAGCATCCGGGGACTTCAACTGCATCATCCCACTCACTATCTTGACTTTTTTGACACACAGAGAGACAGAGATGGCCTTGCAATGTATGTGCAAAATGTGTGTGACTCTAACACATTTGTTCTCTACTTTGTAGGATTGGGGGCATCCTGAGACTTGACATTGGTGGGGGGAAGTCCAGTGGTGGTCTGCAACTGGTTTAACAACTGGTTCTATGACCGCGTGCACACAGCGTTCAAAAACTGCCCATTTTAAGCTTAAAAACTTACTTTCTATATCAGTGCTGGTGAGTAAAACAGCTGAAGCGGAGCAATCTGCTGTGCCTCGTGAATCAACTGAGCTAAAAAACAAGGAAATATAGGACAGGAAAGGGCAGGGGCAGGTGGGGGGGCAATAACTGGTTTGCTATAACTGGTGCAAATCAGCAGCAGCCTACCACTGGGGAAATCCCATAATATCTCCTGCTTGCCCATGACATAACTGTAAAGAGGAAGCAATTTGGAGTAAATAATAGCCATTAATCCCAAAACTGCTCAGATGCTAGTCCCAACCGGAGACCAAAGATGGCCTTCTTTCTGCCACCTCAGGAATGGAAGGAATACAGTTCTCCTGAGTGGTTATAGTAGGGTTGTAGAGTGGAGCAGTTGCAAGGAAACAGTAGCAGAGAGAGCAAAATTCTCCATGGAAGAATGGGAAAAATAAGTTCTTCCTACTGTGTAGCTTTTTCTCTTATCTCTCCCTGGAAAGGATAATATGAATTTAAGTGGGATTGAGCAAGAGAAAATGTGACTTGACTCTGCCTTGCAAATGCTTTGGATTGCCATTAACAAAATTCACCTTCTCTTCTACAGCCTAACGTATATTGACATCATGACTATTGGCCCTTGACAATTTATTGTTCATGAATTTACCAATAGAAGAGAATATTTGTAGCTCAGGGTTGAACTGAACTGTGTTGGTGCTCTCTGAGCTTGGTTGTTCATGTTTTTTTATGAACTTACCTGTTCTCATTTTAAAGCCATCTGTGTTAGCTGTCTTAAGGACAAATTACAGAGGTGAGTTGCATGGTCTATATGCTGGGGGGGGGGGGGGATGTGCATCTTTTACTTTGCCCCAAATCTCTCATAATTCAGCTTCATTTGATAACTGAGACGCACATAAATGAAGCTTGTGGAGTCTGCTAACAGAGCACAATTTCCTAATGTCAAAGCGAGGAATGGGGGAACAACTGGAAAAGAAATTTAGTTGACTTGTTTCATGACATGTGGCAGACTGTGAGAGGTGTGTTGGAATGTCTATACATGCATATGCATGTAAAGGTGTGCTTGCAAACTAGACATATTGATTCAGCAACATTATTAAAAAGGTTTTTTGTACACACATCTTCTTGTAAGGCAAATAGGGGCAATTGAAACTGTTAATGCCCATTGCTGGCAGTAGCAGAAAGAAGAGACAGCCTTGGCAGTCTCTTTGATTTGTCATTATTGCAAGCACTGTCTTGAAGGGCAAATAGAATCCCTTGTTTTGTCCTTTGATGGCAATGTGTCACAAAGGTTTAGAGGGCTCTGTGAGACCTTTTAAAGGTCTAGAAGAGCTGTGGTGGCACAGTAGTTACAATGCAGTGCAATGTAGGCTTCTGCTGCTGGCTGCTGGCTGCCTGCAATTTGGCAGTTTGAATCCCACCAGGCTCAAGGTTGACTCAATCTTCCATCCTTCTGAGGTGGGTAAAATGAGGACCCAGATTGTTGGGGGCAATAGGCTGACTCTGTAAACTTCTTAGAAGGGCTGTAAAGCACTATGATGTGATATATAAGTCTAAGTGTTATTACTAAGTGCTATTGCTAAAAATGTTACCAACAAGAAAACTGCATAGATCTGTCATGTGGTCCTTAGGAGCTAAAGATACAAATAATATAATGATGACAAGATGCCACAGCTTTTATTACATTAAAAAAGAACCAGAGGCAGTCCAGTGAATCTCCTTTTTGTATGGTTAAAATCAGGAGCCGATTTCAGTAGGAACTGCTGTAGGAAAACCTATCTTGGCCTCTACACCATTTGCCTTTATCCCAAAGTTGCTTGTAAGTCCCCTAGAGTTGCTTGTGATGTTGGAAAATCCATAGGGACAATGGCTCAAAGGCTATATCTCATAAATAGGCAACCTTTTGGACAAGGGACACATTTTGAATTTTGAGAGCACTCCGAGCAGCTGTAAGGAACACGTTGGCAGGTCCACTCCCAGGGCTGATTAGACAGGCAGAGGCAGAGCTTCTTGTCAAAACATGGGATTATAGCCACCCACCATTTTCTATTTTCTAAGAATGCCTATGGGAATAATATAAAATGAGGGAGGATGCCACCTCCAATTTTACAAATTAAGATCATCTTTAAAAGTTAAATTCAGGTGGGGCAGAGAGCTTGGTGGGAACAAAATATTTTGTTGCCTAGGGTGCCATGCTACCTATTCCTAATATAACCATGGGTTAGTCTGTTTGTGCTTTCGGGATTGTGTTAATTCCTGGTGATTGCTGGGACAAAGACCTGTAGTTTTGTTGGCAAACTTTCAGAAGTGGTTTGCCGCTGCCTCCTTTCTAGGCTTGAGAAAGAGTGACTGGTCCCAAGGTCACCCAGCTGCTTTTGTACCAAAGGTGAGGCTAAAACTCATAATTTCCTGGTTTACCGCCTGGTACCTTAACCAATACATCGAACAGGCTTTTATGCCCAGAGTAATTCATAACAAATTTGCTGTAAAGTTTGGTATGAAACAAAACACTTTGTCAAAGCTTATTTAGGGCTGCTTTGCAATTTTTGTGAGAAAGTAGCACCATTTACTACACCATGCCAGGCAGTCTTGTTTCACCAGCACTCTATAGTGGTTGAAGTATTGCACTAGTACGAGGGGGATACAGGTTCAAATTTATACTCAGCCATGGGGTAACCTTGGGCCAGTCAATCTCTTCTTCTCAGGCCAACTTACTCATAGGATTGTAGAAAAAATGATGGAAGGAGATCATCATACGTGCTGCCTTGAATTGTTAATTGATTAATATCAATTAATAAATAATATTATTTGCCAAAGCCTAATTTCAATGTTTCATTTAATCACAGCTAAGTTAATTTTTCACAAATAGCCGCAGCCATTTCAGGCTCCTGATTTGATTTCATCCAGGTCATGGTTGCCTGAAAAGTGCTTTTTCAAGGGGCAATTGGACTTCCTTTGTTTTTCTTTGAAGATATTCAGCTTCTCATCCAAGAAGCTTCTTCAGTTCAAAAAAGAAAAAAAAAGTCCCACACGCCTTTACACTATTCAGGTGGCCCTGAGAGCAAAGATAAACCTCCAAGTGGCCTCAATGACTCTCAGAAAGAGGGCTAATGACCAGATGACTGCAAGGAATATAAAACCTTCTATTCCCCACCATACAGTCAGCACTGAAGAAGCTTCTTGGATGAGTTCTTTAAGGAAAAACAAAGAAAGTCCAGTTACATCTTGAAAAGGCATCTTTGGGATATTTAAAGCCACATTATTATGTCAGAACTAGAATTGGAAGGATATTTGAAGAACTTCTGTTACTAATATTCTGCATCTTCTACAATGTATAACCATAAATACATATAAAATCTGCATTCCATATCTTGGGCAGTTGCCATAATTGTCCAGTCAGGAGTGCTAATAATTGCAATAGTTTTTAATCCATCAATTCTCCTAGCTACCACATTTTGATACTTCATTTTCTTAACATTTCCTTACCACTTCACCCTCTTGTAACAAGTGCTTCCAAGTTCTTAATCATCGTGCTGCTCAAAAGTTCCATTTGAGATAAACGATTACAGGGCTATTTTGATTTGCTAAACTTAAGAAACTTTTGTTTTTCCCTTCAAAAACAAATTAGAACATCGGAACATTTGGATTCAATGTGAGCTCTTTGTTAGTCAACCTTCAGATTGCCACTGAGCCCAATATAGATTTGGAATCAGTTCGAATGAAGGAATGTGTCACTTTCCCTGTTAGGAGGAAATGAAGTCCTCAAAGAAGACCTGCCTGGTGAATGATATATGCAACAGATGTTTCAACAGAGAGAGTGGGTAGAAACAAGCTGGCTCATGCAAAACAAAACAAAACCAGAAGAGCAAAATTTAAAACCTGTTTCTCTTTGACATTTTGCTCAGCTGCCTCCCAAATCTTCAAGGGAAACATTTTTTCCCCTAATTTAGTTATTTTGGATTAATCTTAACTTGCTTTTATCTAAAATTATGTGCATTTTTAACATCTGCACTTTATTTTGGAAACAAGCTTACATGTTGTTGCTTGGGGAAACTGAAATCATTTTGGAGGAGTCATTTTGTGGAGTAGTTGCGGGGGGAAATGTGTCAGGCAAGATCGATGCACATGGTCACTTTTCTTAGGCAGATGGAGTTGAAAAACCTTGGAGAGGACAAAAGGCATCTTAAAATACAATTAAATGACGGGGTGGCTGCAGTGACAGGCTTGTGAAACTGGTTATTCAAGTCTAAATTGACATGTTTTTTTATATGGTTCGACTAGCCAACCAAAGTGTTAAAAATAAGCAATAGCATAGTGGAATACAATTATATGGAGAGGAAGAGTAGTTTATGTCTTGGCCTTAATGCATATTCCAATCAGCATCTCAGCTGTGTGTATTCAAACATATTATTTTATTTATTTATTTTATTAGTCAAATTTATATACCGCCCTTCTCCCACAGGACTTGGGGCAGTTTACAGGGCATTAAAAACATACAATACAAAATTTAAAACTGGATTAAAGTAATTGATTAGCCCAACAAACAAATTAAAAATATAAAAAACAATAACACCAATCCCACCCCAATTAAAATACCCATTATGGGGACAGACCAGCTTTTTGGAAAAGATGAGTCTTAAGGGTGCGGCAGAAGGCCCTCAAATTGGGGACAGTCCAGATCTCTAGTGGTAGCTCGTTCTAGAGGGCCAGGGCCGCCACAGAGAAGGCTGTCCCCCTGGGGGTCGCCAGCTGACATTGTTTGGCTGATGGCACCCTGAGGAGGCCCACTCTGTGGGACCACACCGGTTGGTGGGAAGATGTTCCTGGCAGTAGGAACATCTCACAAATATCCCGGGCCTAAGCCATGGAGCGCTTTAAAGATCATAACCATGACCTTGAATCGCACCCGGAAGGCCACCGGCAACCACCAGCACATATTCTATGTGCCTCCATTTGCCATAAGAAGAAAACTGCCACTGAGAACAAGTGTTACATCTTTGTGAATAGGGAAAAGGCTGTAGTGGCACAGTGGTTAGAATGCAGCATTGCAAGCTAACTCTGCTGACTGTCAGCAGTTTGATTCTCATCAGCCTAAGGTTGACTCAACATTCCATCCTTCTGAGGTTGGTACAAGTAGGACTCAGATTGTTGTGGGCAATATGCTGATGTTATAAACCACTTAGCACTGTAAAGCATTGAGAAACAGTATATAAGTCTAAATGTTATTGCTATTACTATTAAAATTCTGATTAAATTTTTATTTCAATTGTGACCAGGACTGTGGCAAAATCTAAATGGTCGGCCTGGACTGAGGGGTTGTTGTTTTATTGTCTTGTTTGTTGGGGCGTTTTAATTTAATCTAATTTTAACTTTTGTATTTGTTTCAGTTTAAATTGCCCTGTACACCGCCCTGAGTCCTTCAGGAGAAGGGCGGTATATAAATTTAATAAATAAATAAATAAATAAAATCAGAAAGTTAAAAGTCTCTCACCCTGTATACTATAACTCCAACCTGAATCATTTCAGTTCCTCATTTCAGCTAGTCAGTTGTTAAAATCTTTACTTGGATGATCAAATACATAAATAAAGTATCATGTAGTTGGTCCTAAGAGTATAGTATGAGCAGGGTCTTCTGCTTTGGGATTTTTGTTTTCAATTACCAATATAAAATATTGGTTATTGATGCCTTGGGGCTGGCACTTGGTTGGGGCTGCTCACATTCAAAAGCAAACACATGCGTATGCCCAAGTGTTTTCTCTTAAATCTTATTCCAGTGTTTTTTCCCAAGCTTATTCCACCACCAGGCTACTAGTAGGACTCTCATTTTACCCATCATGCCTCTGCACACAGAGGATTCAATGTAGGAGCTGTTATTGGAAATCACTGAAAGGATTTGCCTTACTTATTGACAAAATATTATGCAAAAAATTCAGTTTAAACAGGCGGCTTACAAATAAGTCGATCAAACCAGCTCAGCAATGGCAATGAATAATTGCCTCTACTCCACAAGACACGTGTATCAGAATAACCTGCGGGATTCCCACTAGATGGTTTCCAAGTGATATAAGAAGCAGCCTCTCCTTTTTTGCTAGCAGGCAGAAAAAATCTTGTAGCCCCTAGACTTCTGGGGATGTAAGAACACAATCCATCAATGGTGTGGCTTCTGGATCCAGAATGTGAGGGTGCTATGGCTACATCTCCAGAATGATTGTGTCTGAGTGCCTTCAAACAGCAGCGCATTCTAAAATATTGGTTGCTTCCAATGCATTGTAGTATATTTGAAGAAAAGTTATGTTGCCCTCAATTCTCCTTTATCCTTTCATGCTGCAATTACTGGCTGCAGAGGAAGTTCTATATGCAGTTATTCCCCTATGACCTGTTTCTCCCAAGTCGCACAGCTGCTCAGTTTTGCAGACATCTTTGGCATCTAATAGAGTAGTATAGAAAGCAGAGGGGATAAGTGTCCTGTGGTGAAGCCTGTAATGATTTTCACATGCAGATATGCCCTTAGTTGGGGCTGCACACAGGAACTGAGGTGGTGCAGTGGTTAGAATGCAGTACTGCGGGCTATTTCTGCTGCTTGCAATTTGGCAGTTCGAATCTCACCAGGCTCAAGGTTGACTCAGTTGCCCATCCTTCCAAAGTTGGTAAAATTGAGGACCCAGATTGTTGGGGGCAATATGCTGACTCTGCAAACTGCTTAGAGAGGGCTGTAAAGCAGCATATAAGTATAAATGCTATTGCTAATTCTACTACTGCAAACATTTGTCTTCTCACCATTATCATCCACAAGGGCCTTCTCTTGCCTGCTCTTCCATTTATCCTGGATTCGGAAATCAGATACAGATGCCCAGGTGAGTCATTCAGGTGCCACTTGAATGATTGTGAGGGTTAACAGTTCTTGTAAGATTTTATGTTTAAGAAAAGAAGCAGGACAACTTCAGAAACACCCCACCCCACCCCCTGTTTTTAAAGACATTGTAGAGCTGGGGCTGGCTGGAGAGTGGGCACCCTGAAAGACATCAGTCTATGTCAACCACCATTACTGGTTCTGCATATTTATGGCTTCGACAGCACCAGAGAGAAATACATTTTTCTTCTACTTCCTCTACAAAAAAAAGTATTACAATTCAAGATCATCCCTTTAAATTAAATGCAGGAAGATTCAGAGCCAATAAAGCTGAATAGTTCTTTCCACAAAAAAGGAAATCTGCTACCATTAACACAGCAATGGCTTTTAACCTAGATTGTTTTCAAGGGGGCTAGAAAAATTAATGGAGAATCAAACTATCCATGGCAACTAGCTTTGATGCATGTAAACTGCCTTTTAAATCACAGGCTATATATCTTAGCTGCTATGGAAAATCAGTACAAGATTTTCTTCTTCTCCTGCTTATCAGTTTTCGGGATACATCTGGTTGATAACCATGTGACACAGATTGTTGGATTAGATGATCCCTTGGCTTGATCCATCAAGGATCTTCCCACATTCTTCTTTTGTTCTAAACTGTCACAGGTCAGTTATGCTTCTTGGAATCTGGTTGTCCATAAATGAAGATGTATGTCTCTTTAACCAAAAGATGAGGAGAAGAGTTCACTAGTTTCCTGCTGAAAGGGCCAATTGTGGGAAAGTTCTGCCAAAAGAGCAGATGTTAGTGTGTAAATGCAGATGTTAGTATCCAAGATCAAGGGCAGATGCAGATATTCAAAACCTTGGCAAAACACCGGACAACACATCAGCTTCTGGAACGTTTGATCAAAGATTTCAGTCCTCAGACTATATGCCCTGAGGTGGACTCCTTGTAGAAACTTTGCAGGCTGTGGGATATTTCCCCTGAGGCTGTTCCAGAACAAATTGGTTGAAAATTATAGCCAAAGGCATTCAAATAATGTGGCCTTGAAAGCAAATATGCATTTATTGTGTAATTAAGCACTTGATTCTTAGATAAAGAATTCCTCTTATTAACTTGTTTCAGAAAGGGAATAATGCCAGTTTGAACTCTGTAGATTTAATTTTCTACATGTTTTAAACTTTTAAAAGAATGTCTAAAGGAAAAACAGCAGCAGATAATATAGGCCAGGATATGGGTTGGATACTCAAAGAATTGAGCTTTTTTTTGTGTGTCCTCTATTGTGGTGAAAGATTTTATCCGTGACACCTACACTCCACCCAGCCCTTGGGTAGTATGAATTTGAATAATATTAATATATATACTATTATTTGGATGCAACGTAATTGTTGAGTTTTGTTACGTATCTAAACCATACATCAAATGTAATAAAATGGCAGGGGACTTCCTGCCCTTATGGAATTTCACTGTCTGACAATAAGGAAAGGCAGCATTAAGAAAGAAACCTATGACCAAAAAAGGTTATGTGAAAGACATTATGGAATGAAGTGGCTTTTTTAGCACATTGAAGAAAACATATGCAAAGATAGTGTTTGAATAAAGAGTTGATAAATATACAGCAAAGCTAGAGTTATATCAAGGATTTAAGAAAACCATAACATCTATTGGATGTCTAGAGCAAATATGTAGATAACCCTAGTCATAGAGTGACCCCATTATGAGCTGGATTGTGATCAGCACTGGTTCATATTCTCCCCAATTAGATATTTTAAAAAAACTTCTCCTCCTCTACGTTTCTCTGTATGTATTACAGCATTATCAATTACGACTGAAAATAATACTCCAAACTAAATAGAAATGGCAAGATTGAATATAATATAATTGAATAGCATGCGTGGAGGGTGAAGAAGATGGCCGCCCTGACTTGGAGCTCTGCTGCAGATCTGATGAGTCTGAGGGAAAAATCGTCCTTCTTGCAGCGTTTTTTTGTTTAAAACCACTGAATCGATTTGGAGGACTCCAGGGAGTTGAGTGGTGGTCGGCTCAGGACTGTAGAGCGTGTAAGGACTGGACACACTCTGGGAGACC
>JANHFR010006689.1:0-11721 GCA_032468015.1 Mimophis mahfalensis | reverse complement strand
ATTTTTGTATTTATTTGTGTTTTATTCTGGCTGTACACTGCCCTGAGTCCTTCGGGAGAAGGGCGGTATAAAAATTAAAATAAATAAATAAATAAATAAATAAATAAATAAATAAATAAATAAATAAATAAATAAATAAAATGCTTTCAGCCACAAAATGCTGTTTTCCCCTTGAAATTCTCAATTCATTCAAAAAAGAATATATGTTTCAGGAATTATTTCAGGGGAGATAGATATATGCTATTCTTATTTTTATCTAGCGATGAGGTGGTCAAAAGATGGGTGAGTAAGAGCATGCTGTCTTCCACAATTCAGTTATCTAGCCAATGGTCAGCTGTTGGTTCTTTCAAGCTTCTCAACTTCCATTAAATGCCAGGAAAAGACCTTCTTAGGGAAGTCTTTTCATTTTTATCTCCTTCAGCAGTACTTACTGTCATTGCTAATGGAGACATTTGCTCTTCAGAAATGGGCAGAGAATCGTTTCTTAGTCTCCTGGAAAAATCAAGAAAATTGTTATCTTAAGTTCTTTTCCCACTAATTTGGTGGAGATTTTCTAAAGGCCATTTGCAAGCAGCTTCATTTTAAAAAACATTTTAGTGGTCTCTTTGATAGACTGTCAGTCAGATAGTACTGAAAAAGATTTTGAATGGTTCACTATGAAATTTCAGTGACTTCTGTGGTGAAACTAGGCTTATTGACTTAAAAGTGCTTATAAAATTCTTTTGGAGCTAAATAAATAAATTTAAAAATTTCTTTGTCATCACTCAAAAAATGAGACATTGAGTTCTCATATTAATATTTGATTTTATATTAAATTATATTTCTTTCTTATTATTTTCCTCTCCAACAGCATATTTTAAAAGGAGAAGCATTATTATATTGGATGCTCACCTCAGATCCAAAACTGACAAGGTGCTCTGGAGAAGGCCTGGTTGGTACCTCCATGAAGAAGTTTCATTTTTTTCCAGCGCTCACACAGTATATGAGCAATCTTAGGAAAATATGTGTTAGTGCTAAGAAGCTGTTATGAGACTAAATATGCCTATTCAAAAGCATCATGTTGCACTTGGTTGGCATCTCCTTAAGTGCATATATTCCTGGGATTTGGAGACCACAATGAGAGTCCAAGAAAAGATGCATCTTGCTTCAATTGATTATGAACAATTAACAGTTTAAATTGTTTGAACAGAGAGTATAGGACACACAGCAATTTGCTTCTTTTAATATAATCCTGGACTTAATTCCTAAGTGATCATTTAATTTCTCAGAAAGGTTACCAGTATCTTTCTTTTTGCTTTTATAGTGGTTATTTCATTTTCTTTGATTTATATTTTCCTTTTGTTCACTGCCTTTGTCATCTCAGTTTTCTGGCTGCTCTTCTTAAAAGAAAATAGCTGGTTAACCTTTTATTTACCTGTATCAGATAAATGATCTACAGTTAATAACACACACTCTCAACAATGTCTTGTCCTGCTTCACAAATAGGCAGAGTGGAATATCTACATATTTAGCATTGCAGGATAAATCAAGAAGTATACAAAAATTATTTGTATTTATATAGGTTCTTGTAAATACAGTGTATATATATATATATATATTCCCAGGATGCAGATTTTATAAAAGGAAATTTTAAAAGGTATGGAAAATAAAGTCTCTTGTGCATTTTAATCCTTTAAATGAGCACGTGGTAAGGGAAATATCATTGTGTACAACATTTTGCTCAATGGCCTTGCAGGTTATCTATGTACAGAAAAGAACAGGAAGGAAGGCCACTGTAAGGATTTGTTCGAAGGTGTGAAAAAATGTGATGGTGTTTGTTTTTACTTGTGCTTTGCTTAGCATGATGTACAAAAGTCATTCTATAAATTCTCATTTGGCATATAAGCCATTGTTTCTCTTTTGGGATAAATTCACATGGCATCTTAAGCCAAAATAAACAAGCCACATTACGCTTTAGCCAGTACTGAATGTGAAGCAGAACTGAATGAGGCATGCTGGCAAAAACGAACTAAAACCACCCTAATAAATAAGTAAATAATCTGACAGTGGAATTGATTTAGGAAGCACTGCTGGCATCTTCTAGAAGTAAAGGATGAATTCTTTTTTAAAAGCAATTTAAAAACCCTTTCATTTGGTTTTTAATTTTTTTTTTAAAGTAAGAAGGGGAAAAAAATAAACCGATTTCCCTTCAGATAATTTCTAAGGGCTCCAAGTGCATTGTAAATGGATGCCTTTATCCATAAGGCAATTTGCTGAATTTCATAGACTGCTTTTGTATTTCTGTTTGCCAAGCAGCGACATCCTCAGCAGAAATCTCTCATGGTTTAATACACTCTCTTAACACTCTGCATAATTACTGGGTTTTATCTGCTCCCGGGAAAGGCTGTAGCATAAAGGGAGGAGCAGAGGCAAACAGTGGGAAAAGAAAGGGGGAACAGAAAAACAACTCATGACAAGTTCAGTTAAATGCATTTGCTGCAAAGATATGCAGTTTGAGGAACATGGCCAAACCTGTAGTCCCTACCCTGACCTTATAGAGGGAGAAAATGCCATATTTGCACATGAATGAGATATATGAATGGGAACCAAAAATTCCATTTATATTGAATAAATGTGGTTATTTGGTAACATTGCTTGCATTGTAAATATCATCAGCCCTTAACCAGCTTGCTAAGAATGCCATCTCTATTACCACAATACCATGTGCTTCACAGCTACTTGATATTTATTTAGCAGGCAATGAGTCCAATACTAAATTCATGTTCCATGCATAGTGATGGGAAATGAATGGCTCAGGGGAGCAGAAAAGCAATGAGATGCAGAGCTTAGTGCCTCCGTTCAGCCCACAGTTGCCAAAGAGCAGCAATGGGAGCAGCTTTGATGCAGCCCATTGAAGGCCATGTATGTTGTTTTTACTGACACAATTTGCAAGCATTAGAACTAATTACAGATAGGAATTGGGCAGGGATCCATCCACCATGATGCCACTAATAGATGCCAGAGGGATACAGTGACTGATAAGCATAATTGCAAACATACACATTGCCTTGTTCAGCCAGACTTGTCTTAGACTAATGTTCTCCTTCTATTGCTGATCAGCATATATATTTCCCATAGAAAACCCAAAGAGTTGCTGTGGCGTAAATGGAAACACATTTCCTGAAGAAAAGGGAATAGTTCTCAATAAATTATTTCCCATTTGATCAATCTGTGAGATAGGCAGCTACTGTTCAAAAAAAAGAAGCAGTTAGAGTGGAATGGATTTAGAAGAAAATTATGAAAATTACTCCATAGGGCATGTAGAACTTCCAGAGAGTCTTCCATCCCATTCAAATTAAAAGGAACCATGTGCTTCAGATATATTCCAGATGCAGAACAACAACCACCACCACAAAACAGAGGCATCAGAGTGTATTATCAGGATTCCCTGAAGTAGCCTTGAACTGAATTGGGATGCTCCTGATATAAATGGTACCTTTCCTCCAAAAAGCAGATTTGCAAAATTAGGATGGAAATTTAAATAAGAATTGTTTTTTTTTTTACTTTAGCTTCCATATTCCATGCATTATATTTAATGGGGAGAGGGAACTCTGGGAAGAGACCGTTCTTCTTGTTAACTCTTCATATTGCTTTTTAATATTGCTCTTGCACAACCCATTTGCTTTCAGGCTGAGGAGCAAACTTCCAAGCAAAGTGCTACAAGATGCATTAAGTTCACCATCACCATCCAGCAATGATGACATCCTTTTTCCTCCACTACCATGACTGCTACTTATTCAATTTATGCCTTCAAAATTACCTCCTCTCCTACCTGCTGTCCCCTCTGCCTGACTCCATGATTACTTCTTTCTTGCCTCCTTTTTTGGTTTCCATTTTCTTGCCACTTGCCACTTTTCTTGTCATACCTCTCCTACTTCAGGAGCATCTAGATGTTTTCCTCAAGAAAATTATCAAAAGAAAGTTCTGCAGTCATTTGCTAGAAGCTGCAGCTTCATATGACTTCCCAGAGGAAATATTGCTGAGGGGAATTTGATTCTTGGGGACTAATCTGAGTCCCCGGCGCAACTTTTTGTTTCTCTTTACAATTTGACTGAATATATCCTCTTAGAAGGTCTAACCATACTAATTATTTCACCTAATTTCTGTACAGACAAAAAATCTTCAGTTTAATGGCAAAAAGAAATATAATTGCTCAATCTCTCCCCCACCCCATCTCCCTATTTATCTGATAAATGCAGGCTAATCTCATTTCTCAGGCTTCTGCCTGGAAACCTGGATTGGAGACCAGAAGCATTTAGGATGACACAAAATAATTCTATTTACTGATTTTTTTTCTGTGTGTTTTTGTGCCTTTTTCTTCTCAGACAGTATGCAATTTATGAAATATATATGCTGCCCATCTCACTGTTCTGAGTGATTCTGAGTCATTTATAATAGTATAAAGGCTTTAATATAAAAACATTAAGAGTATTAAAATTAAGTTGAACCACAGTTAAATAGAAGGTTAAAACCAAGAACATGGAATAGTACGGTGGTGAATTTCTCTTTGCTGCTCAGTCAACAACTTCCAGCTTTATGTGCTCCCGTTGGGGCCCCAATGGGTGAGCTTTGGTTTTAAGGCTCTCCCGGAACACAAGGGTGATTAATGGATCTCCCCTCGGGAGGCAAGATGTACTGGGGAAGGCACAACAGAGAAGTCTCTTCTCCTTGATCTTCCCTAGATGAAATTCCTTGGTTGATGGTGTACAAAGAAGACCTCTTTTGTCAGCCATGATGGGGCAGGCTGCATGGGGCCTTTCTTTGGAGCTGGAGCCCTAGTTTCCCTTTATCACTTATTTCAGTAACAGCTACCTGTGGTTTCATTATTTTTCTCTCTGACAATGGGACACACCTCCAACTGAGACGGAGAATGTCATACAACTCTGACAAAAAGTTTGTTTGACACACTGTCAGAATTATTTAAAAAAAAATATTGACAGGCTACTTCTCTATATTGTATCTCTATAGGCAAGCAGAGACCTAAAAAGCCTCTGATTTTCTTAAGGAAGAAACTGCTTCAGAGCTGAAATAAAGTGGGTCATGGTCATGCCTAAAGCAATCTGGATCCAATGGCCTATTATCCAAAGTACTAAAGCAGGGTCCATACTTAATTTTGCCTTCAGTGCATAACTCCTAATTAACAGCTTGTGCAGCCTGTTATTAACCATCATTATCATCAGTGAATTCACCTATAACTCTCTGTGGCAAACAATTGGTATAAATAGAATAAAAAGATGGGGATAGCTCTGCTTTAAAAGGATCAACCTTGATGACACAGAAAGGAAAAGACAATTTGTACTTGAGCAAAATAAGTTTTTACCTCTGTTTCTCAACCACAGCAACTTTAAGAAGTATGGATTCCCATAATACCCCAGTCAGAATTTTCCCATTTCCCTCTCCTTCTCTTAGAGTTGATTGGCAGAAATTTCTATGCAGTTTTGTCATGCTATAGGTTTAGGAGGTGATAGTGTAGGAAGATCTTTCATTACTGCATAAGGTGTCCTTGGTCTAAAGTTATAAGACCTACTTTCAAAGGAAGGGTTAGGATGGAATTTGCCCAGGTGTAGAGGTACAGTAAAGGTAAAGATTTACCCTCTCTAGTCATGCCTGACTCTAGGAGGTGGTGCTCATCTTTGTTTCTTAGCTGAGGGAGCCAGCATTGTCCTACAACATTTCCATGGCCATGTGGCCAATGTATGTGACTATACACTGAGGCACAGGGAACACTGTTACTCTCCCACCAAAGCCATGCCTAATTATCTACTTTCAGTTGCATGCTTTCAAAGTGTTAGGTAAGCAGAAGCTAGTGCAAATAACAGGAGCTCACCCTGTTATGTAGCACTTGATTCTCGAACCAGAGTATTACTCTTTTAGCGGACAAGTTCAGCGTCTTTAACTGTTGAGCCCTCACCCCCTTGCGGAGGTACACTAGATGGATGTTTTTCTCTTTTCTCAACCTAAAGAATTATACTTGCACTAAAATTTTGTTGTTCAGCTGTTTAGTCATTTCCAACCTTTCATGAAGAATATCATTTTGCCAAGATTTTCTGTTAGTAACAGCTTCTTTGTGCTCTTGTTATCCCATTGTAGCTTCCCATATAGGAAGATTAATAATGCTGTGGATGCTGATTAACCTAGTTTTGAGTCTTTCACTCTTTATCTTTTTACTTCTTTGTCTCCATACATCCAATTTAACTATAATAGCCAAAATCTGTCAATAGAGCTATTTGTCCTTAAAATGATCTTTCTTTTTCTCTCATTGTCTGTTTCTTGTAAGTAGTCCAGTCTGGCTGGAATGGTTCAGTCAAGAACTGTAGAGCAGTACAAAATAATGGCACCTTTCCAGGAATTAGAATAATATAATTATGTATCCACATACATACTACATACTACAGAATTGTAAATCTTTATAACATAAAAGCTAATTGCAAGAACCCTATCTGATGTTTGCATTAAAGTAATTAAGACTAAAATGTGATACAGTACAAGCAATTAAGCAGAATAACATAAAACAAAACAACACATTATAAATAAAGAGATTTTTAAAAAATCTCTTATATTGCGATCTTGTATACATCTCATAACATTAGAAATTGATCGGTACCATATGCATGCTACATAAAATGACATAGTAGAATTAAAGACATAGAATAGCAAGTTAATGTCAATGTCTAATCTGTTATTTTATACTTTACTAGATAAAGTATAGGGAAAGCTGGAAACACAAAGCTGTGAAACTTTAACCCTAAAATCTTAAGATAGGAATGGAACTTACCACTAACTTTAGGACTATAAAAGTAATGATATGGATATACTGTGTAGATGAAAGAGTAGCAAAAATGAATAAAACAAAATTAATAGTGATTAGGTGAGTAGTTAATCACATAGTTGACTTAAATAAGCGAAAGAAATATGTCGAGAGCTTTTAGCTATGACTGCCATATGATACTTCTTACTATATGCTGTATTTCTGTCCATTCTCTATGTATGTAGGCTAAGCACTGATTTGCAGGTGTCAACTTTTTTTATTTTTTATTTTCCAGAAGTATTGGTGCTGCTTATTGGGATCAAATCATTCCTGGAAGTATCTATGATTCTGGAGGCTTGCCCCTGTGCAGCCTATGTGGCAGACGTGTTTCCATTTTATTCTTAGTGTGCAGAGCAAGTAAATTGGTGCACACTGTGATGAAGAGTGAGTTTGTTCATTTTTTAGGTTATCATAGAAGGAAATAGTTAACTGGCCATTGGTAGGTACCAAGAAGAGTATTCATGGGCACATTCTGAAGCAACTTACTGGAACAGTAGGGATAAATGATGATGAAAATAATACTGTAATATAATGACTATATACTGAAAATAAATCTTAGGAGGAAATATAAATTGGAGAAAAGGAAAGGATGGTGGAAAAAAAGTGAAAAGACATGAAATGGTAAAGCCACAAAGAAGGCTGGAGGATGGATAACAGGAAGGAGAATAGAAGAGCAATACCCAGGTGGGGGCAATGAAGACAGGCTCTGTTTATTAACTTTCTGCCTCACTGCTTTTGATGCAATAGCTGAGAGATCATGGAGTTGCTAACTGTATATTAGACTATTCAATCTGCAAAGATTCCAAGTGGGTAGGGAAATGTCCTTCTCTCGTGTTTTAACGCTTAATTGATGAGCTAAATGAGATTAAGTGCAAGGAGTACATCAAAGATGTGAATGAATGCTGCCCCTCTTCTTTTTTAAATGTCCCAGCCCAGAAACTCAGCCCGTTTTTCATTAGACTCCACTAAATCGCTTCAACTCTTTCCTTTCTCTTTGTTCTGTTTCTCCTCTATTTACAGCTGTGTTTGCAAGTGACAGGATCACAAATCATTTAATATCCATTAATGCAGCTCTCACCAGACTCTCAGCTTTATCATTTTATCTATTATAAATCCCTATTTGCTGGGTTTCAAACTCTGCTATGGAAATTTGTTCCAGCTTCCATTTTTCTTTTGGCTGGATCTAGATCTCAGCTTCTCCTAAATGTTCCAATAATTGTTTCAGAGAAATATACCATACTTCCTTTTCTCTCTCCTCAGTTTTACACTAATGAAGACTATCATTTATAACTTTAGAACATCATATGAATAATTATGTGTTAGGTAACCTTTGAAATTTATGTTTCTGTGGTTCAGCTTTTAGATAATGGTTCCCAAGTATCCCTCTTTTACAGATGGAAAACAATCTGGAAAATCAATAGATTATTATTTAGTCACAGTTTTCATATGAATATTTGAGTAAATCTTTACTATTTCTCAGATTTCATTTGCTGTACAAATATAATACCGAGCTGCAATAAGAGTAAAGAAATTAAATATTTTGAAAAACTCATAGTCTGGATCAACTGAGTTGGATCACCAACCATCACTTTAGTCATGACAAGTTGGAGAAATATCTAAGGCAGGGCGGGGGGGTGTGTGTCAAACTCACAGCCCATGGGCTGGATGTGTCATGCGCTGACCCTGTCCTCACCCAATTTAGCAAAGGGGGAAAAAGTCCCGATATATCACACAGCACCACCATGATGACATGAAGTTTGACACCCTGGTCTAAGGGGATTCTTAATTATTTAGGTCAAGGTTGTCCCAAAAGTGCTTTTCTCAAAAGGACTTTCAACTTGACTTTCTTGGTTCTTTCTTTGAAAATGTATCATCCAAGAAGTCCCAAGAACCAGATGGTTCTGCCCCAGGTGCCTGATGAACTCAGAAAGGTTCCAGATGGAGCTTGGGATGTTACCTGCCTCCCTTGCCCACAGCCCGGCTGAGACCCTGGTGGAAGCCTGGGGGAGGGAGGCTGCCGGGGCCTTGGATCGCATTGTGCCTCTGTGGCCTCTGACCTGGTGCAGATCCCGGGTGGCTCCCTGGTTTACCAAGGAGCTCCAGGAGCCAAAAAAGAGGGCTAGAGAGCTGTTGGAGCAAGTCTGAATCTGAGTGAGTACAGTTAAGAACCTATATTAGATGTTATCTTGTGGGAGTGGCGATTCATGTCTACTTTTCCGCTCTTATTGCATCTGCAGATAATTGCCCAGCCACCTTGTTTAGAGTGACCCATTCCCTTCTTAATAAGGGAACGAGGGATGACCTCTTGAAGGGGTCTGAGGAGTTTGGTCAGCATCTGCAGGACAAAATCGCTCAGATCTGGACAGGCTTGGACTCTGACTGGGCGGGGGAGACGACTGGTCTTGTTGATGTCATTTGGGATGAGTTCGACCCTGTGACTCCAGATGAATTGGACAGGATCATGGGTAGGCTAAGCACCACCATATGTTTATTGGACCTGTGTCCCTCCTGGCTGGCTTTTGCTGCCTGGGAGGTTACACGAGGCTGGCTCCAGGCAGTGGTCAACACTTCTTTGGGAGAGGGGAGTTTCCCCTCCACCTTGAAAGAGGTGGTTGTGAGACCCCTCCTCAAGAAGCCTGCCTTGGGCCCAGCTGTTTTGAACAACTTTTGTCCTATCTCAAACCTTTGCTTTGTAGCAAAGATTGTTGAGAGTGTGGTGGCTTGTCAGTTCCCATTGTTCCTGGAAGAAACGGATTATCTGGATCTGTACCAATCTGGTTTCAGGCCCAGGTCCAGCATAGAAACAGCATTGGTCGTGCTGGTGGATGATCTCTGGCCAGCCCATGACAGAGGTTATTCCTCTGTCCTGGTCTTATAAGACCTATCAGCAGCTTTTGATACCCATTGACCATGGTATCCTGCTGTGCTGTCTCGGGGGGTTGAGAGTGGGAGGCACTGTTTTACCGTGGTTCTCCTCCTACCTCTCAGGCCCTTCTCAGTTTGTGCTGGCAGGAGGGCAGAGATTGTCCTCGAGGCCCCTCATTTGTGGGGTGCCCCAGGGGTCAGTTCTTTCTCCCCTCCTGTTCAACATTTATATGAAGCCACTGGGTGAGATTGTCCATGGTTTCAGGGTGAGGTATCACCAATATGCAGATGATACCAGCTTTTTATCCCCACCCCAAACCAGCCCAGTGATGCCCTTGACATGATGTCCTGGTGCCTGGAGGCGGTGCAGATCTGGATGGGGAGGAACAGGCTCAGACTCAGTCCCTCCAACACCGAGTGGCTGTGGATACTGGCATCTTGTATTGTCCATGATGTTCCAGCTTGATGGTGATGGGGGGGAGGTGTTGACCCCTTCAGAGAGGGTGCACAAGCTGGGCATCCTTCTGGATTCATAGCTTAATTTGGAAAAATATCTAATGGCCATGACCAGGGGGGTGTTTGCCTAGGTTCATCTGGTGCGCCAGCTGCGCCCCTTTTTGGACCGAGATGCCCTATGCACAATCACTCATGCGCTCATCACCTCTCACCTAGACTACTGCAATGCTCTCTACATGGGACTGCCCTTGAGGAGCACTTGGAGGCTTCAACTGGTGCAGAATGTGGCCGCGCAGGTTGTGATGGATGTATCCCAATACTCCCATGTTACACCCCTCCTGCGTGAACTGCATTGGCTTCCGGTTGCCCTCCAGGTACAATTCAAGGTGTTGGTTGTTACCTTTAAATCCCTACATGGCTTAGGCCCAGGATACTTGTGGGACCACCTGCTGCCAGCAATAACCTCCCATTGCCCAGTGTGCTCCCACAGAGTTGGCCTCCTCAGGGTGCCGTCAGCCAGTCAGTGTCGGCTGGTGACCCCCAGCGGGAGAGCCTTCTCTGTGGGCATGCCCACCCTCTGGAACGAATTGCCCCTGGAGCTCTGGATGGCCCCCGACCTCTGATCCTTCCGCTGCTATCCTAAGACTTGGTTGTTTCAACAAGCCAGTCTGGACTGATGTGGGATTTTAAATTATTTTTATTGTTATTCTAAATTTTCACTTTTAATGATTTATCCAGGTAATTGTTTAATTCGATTTTTAAATTTTATATTATGTGTTTTTTATTGTTGTAAGCTGCCCTGAGTCCTTTGGGAGAAGGGTGGCATATAAATCTCAGTTAAAAAAAGAAGAAGATTCCACTCCTGTTTGCACTGATTCAAGTGACTCTGAAGATACAGATAAACCCTCCAAGTGGCCTCATTTACCCTCAAAGTGCAAATGACCAGCCGATTGCAACAAATATAAATCCTTCCATTCCCCATCAAAACTCAAGAAGCTTCTTGGATGAGAAGCATAACATTTTCAAAGAAAAAACCCCCAAGAAAGTCCAGTTGCCTTTAGAAAAAAGCATATTTGGGATGACAGATTGGAGGTTTTCTAATTTCCTTTTCTAGAGAGCTATAGGAATCTGACTTGTGGCATGTTCTTAGGCTTCAGGGTAGATTTCTCAACACTGGCAACTTTAAGATGTGTGGATTTCAACTCCCAGGGGAATTCTGGGAGTTGAAGTCCATGCATCTTAAAATTGTTTATGTTGAGAAATAAGCTTTAAGGCAGGAGTGCTCGACTTTTTAGGACTGAGGACCAGGGTTGGGTTTCTACCAGTTCGCACCTATTCGCTAGAGCCAGTTGTTAACTTTCTAAGCAGTTCGGAGAACCGGTTGTTAGAAGAAATCTCTTTTTGTTTTTTCCACTTTACAGAGATAATCCTGCAAGGAAGGCAGGAAGGAAACATTCTGGTGTTGTTTGTAGGCTGATCTTCATTGCCCTGCTTAAGATACTGGCTCTCCAGTTAACCCTTATTACATTCTTGGCAGTAGCCTAGACTTGCTG
>JANHFR010006688.1:16458-31036 GCA_032468015.1 Mimophis mahfalensis | reverse complement strand
CACCTTGAATCTCACCCGGAGGGCAACTGGAAGCCAATGCAGCTCGCGGAGAAGAGGTGTTACATGGGAGTATCGGGGAGCCCCCAATACAACTCGTGCGGCCGCATTCTGCACCAGTTGAAGCCTCCTGATGAGGCTCAAGGGAAGATAAACAGCACATTCTTTTATTTATTTATTTTCTAGAGCTGAGTTGAAGAAAAGATTTCTATGCAAAAGGTCTTGGAATGCACAGCTAAACTCATTCAGGAATGTCAGGGAATTCATCCTAACTCATGGCCAACAAAATCCACTAATTTTTAGTGAAATGTTCACAGTCTCCCAAATTCATAACAGAACATGTTGCCAAAATTAACTGTGTCCTGAACTGAGCATAAAATATTTGTTGTTGTTGTTAGTTGCACAGTCATGTCTGACCCATCGTGACCCCATGGACAACATTCCTCCAGGCCTTCATGCCCTCTACAATCCCCTGGAGTACATTTAAGCTCACACTGACTACTTCACTGACTCCATCCAGCCACCTCATTCTCTGTTGCCCCTTTCTCCTTTTGCCCTCAATCACTCCCAGCATTAGCTCTTCTCCAGTGAGTCCTTCCTTCTCATGAGGTGGCCAAAGTGTTAGAGTTTCATCTTCAGGATCTGGCCTTCTAAAGGGCAGACAAGGTTGATCTCCTCTGGGTCTGACCAGTTTGATCACCTGAGTCCAAGGGACTCGCAGGAGTCTTCTCCAGCACCATAACTCAAAAGCCTCAATTCTTTGACGCTCAGTCTTTCTAATGGTCCAACTTTCACAACCATACATTGCAACTGGGAAAACCATCGCCTTGACTATACACACTTTTGTTGGCAGGGTGATGTGTCTGCTTTTTAGTATGCTGTCTAGATTTGTCATAGCTTTCCTCCCCGGGAGCAAGCGTCTTTTAATTTCTTGGCTGCAGTCCCCAGCTGCAGTGATCTTGGAGCCCTGGAAAATAAAATCTGTCACTACCTCCATTTCTTCCCCATCTATTTGCCAGGAACTGAGAGGGCCAGATGCCATAGTCTTAGTTTTCTTAATGTTGAGTTTCAAACCAACTTTTGCACTCTCCTCCATCACCTGCATCAGGAGGCTCTTTAGTTCCTCTTCGTTTTCTGCCATTAGTGGTACCATCTGCATATCTGAGATTGTTGATATTTCTTTCTGCAATCTTACTTCCAATTTGTGATTAATAACATATTTTAGTGATTAATAAAATATTAATAAAATATTTAGGAATTGTGTAGGATAGTAACTAGCAATAGTAATAGCACTTAGGCTTGTATACTGCTTCACAGTGCTTTTATAGCCCTCTCTAAGCAGCTTACAGAGTCAGCTTACTGCTCCCAACAATCTGGGTCCTCATTTTACCAACTTCGGAAGGATGGAAGGCTGAATCAGTCTTGAGCCGGTAGGATTTGAACTGCTGAACTGCTGGCAATCAGCAGTCAGGAGAAGTACTGCACTCTAACCACTGCATCATCACAGCTCTAAACAAACATTTCCGCTTAAATAAATGTTTATTTTTTAAAAAAAAATTCAGCAAGTCTAAAATGCTTTGAGATATTAATGTTATATTATAAAAGATTAGTAAATACAGAACCTAAAGTTAAGATGTTAGTATTTTATCCTCAGTAGTCATTTTAACAAACATCTGACTAAATTTATATTGAATTTGAATCATTTAGATCAGTAGGAAACTGTTAAAGCAAGTGCAAGAATTATATTACAAAATTGTGGCCGTGCAAAATGGATCTGTGTATGTTAAAAGCTAGTGAAATTATTGAGACTGATATTTATGTACAATATATAATAAACAATGGGTTTAAAGCAATGGCACTATTTCTGCTTAGCTTGCCCTCAAATGCTATCCAAAAGACTTAAAAGATCTTTTCAAGCATTACCTTCTTTTCTTTATTTAAAACCTTTCTGGGTGGTTCATTTAAATAAAACATTTAAAGGAAATAGCAGATTTTAAAAAAATACTTCAGCCTATGTTGTGAGAAAGGATGTTGCTTTGAATTTAAAAAAAGGAAACAACGTAGTTGACAATTTCCTTTATGAAAGACGTTCTAAATTTACGACAAAGTATCATGATAAGTGGACATACTAGCTGGGGAATTCTGGGAGTTCAAGCCTTAAAAGTTGCTGAGGCTGAAAGAGAGACATATGAGCAGTGACACTCTTTATTACCATGAAAAATTGGTTCCAAATCTTTCAAACCTAGTGTCTCTGTAGCCAATTATATATTAATCAAATATATGCCCATGTTTTTTATAAACATAAGATCATACACTTATCATAATTTATCACAGCTTGTTTAGATATAAAAAACATTCCAGGAACCAGAGATTCATAAGCAGATGTCAGCTTGCAAAGTGGTGTTATTGGATTTAAATGGAGTTTATAGTTCAAAGAATGGTCATTTGCTTATAGATCCCTGACACTCTTGAGGGATTCAAAAGCAACAGTGTATGAGAACTGTATTTTCCTCACGGAATGCAAATTTATCAGATGTGTCCTTATCCTGTGAAAATTTTATTCCATTTTAAAGAGAATATAGGTATAGAAATGCAAACACACATAACCACCACCTGAGGAGAGATTTATTAAAAAATTAAATGTGACGTTAAATGTCGTGACTTCTACTACTTCATCAAGTTACATATTACATCCCTCATTCGTTTAACTCAGCTGCCTTCCCACTGGTTAACAGCCATCTGTAGTAAGGGAGATAGAACTTTATGAGCCCATGAATTGGATTCAGGATGTATTTAGCAATGATTAATGGGTACAATTTATATCAAAATGAGCATGAGAGATGCAAAGAGGATTATCTTTGTAGAATGTAATAAATGGCACTGTCGGTGAAGGAATCAAAAGATACAAACAATAACCTAGCCTGAAGCTTCAGAGAAGTGCCAACTTGTTGGAAGTGATAGATTTCAACTTTATAGTGACAATACAAAGCCTGCAATGTTTGTGTGCTAATTGGGCTTGCAGAAAAACTATACCAAAAACTCATGTGAGCAAGAAGGAATTAAGTTTTACCTTAGAGGAAAGTAAAAGGGCTAAAGCCCTCAAAAATCACCAGATGCATCAAATTAGAAAGGTATAGTCTTCCAATTAAAGTCAGCACCAGGTGGCTTTATAGACATATCCATGTAGTTTTCTTGCCAATAATACAGAAGTGACTTGCCATTCTTTTTCAACTTTTCTAGCCAACATCTTTGGAACTTCAGTGGTCCCTGTCCAAGAACTAACTACAGCTGAGCCTACTAGTAGGGTCAGCCAGATTTGAGACAGAGCTGCATTTATCTGAGCCAATTCTAATGCATCACTGTATAAATTTGGGCTGGTATTTTTAGCATATGATGGGGAGAAATTTGAATATATCTATTTGATCAAGTAAGGTCTGGCTAACAGACAATCAGGGAAGCTAGAACTACAGGCCAGATGGAAATGTTTTTTTTTTAAATCCATGAAGAAGATTTTGGCAAACTATTTTATTGTTCTTAGAGAAAACTATACATGCTCAAATCTGACTTTAAAAGATCTGTCTATTTTTAAGGATGCAAAACCTTTACACTTTTAAATACTTAAACTTTTGAGAAGTTGGGGGCAATTTTACCTATCCTATCATTGTTAAATAATAGTTGAGAAATTGTAGACAGTATTTGAAAAAATATGGCTTAGTTACATCTGAGGTAGTATCTTCTAGTTTTAAGAGCCTTTCCTCAGGAAAGATTATTAGGAAAAGAGAGAAAAAATTTGCAGGAATAAAAATGATGGCCGAAGTAATGGAGCACTTTCACAACTCTCCACACTATCACGTATGCTGTTTTACAGTACAAAAATTTGTGAGAAATAGTTATGTAAATCATAGCCTGGGATAAAAGATCACCAGCATCAAAGGAAAGAAAGTCAAAATGAGTTGCCAGTTTATTCTGGTGATACTGGAATGCAGGATACTGAAGAAAATGGGCTCCTTATCTCACAATTCTGTAGTTCTCTTCCTCCTCCTTGTAAACTGTTTTCACAGTTTTCTTGTTTCTCTAAAGTTCCTTCAATAATATGCAGTGTGGCTTACCATTTTCCCTACTGATCAGTAATGGCGGGGGAGTCAAGACTACCCTCCACAGCTTACAGCTCTGTCTTTTCTTATTTATTTTTTAATATCAACTATGGGTTATTTTATTTTATTTTATTTTTGCAACCAAAGGACAAGGGGAGACAGACAATTTCAGGAGACAAAGTCTGATATCCTGATCTTATTTCTACATGTTTCAAAATGGGTATGGGTAAAAGGGTTAAGTTAATAATTGTATAAGCCCAAGAAAGGTTTGTGATACCTATAACATAGTATTTTTCTTTATCACCTTCCAAAATCAACAATAGAGTGTGTGGTCTTTTGTGCTCTCTGAACATGGTAACTTTCTTGAAGATATGTCATTACCAGACTAGGTCATATCATCAGTGTTAATCTGGTGATGTTATCCACTTCGGTAATGAAATGTCTGCAAGAAAACCTCCAAGTTCAGAGAGTACAGTTGTGGTGTATAATACAGCACAATTCAACCCTGAGCTACATATATTCTAATGATATTGATTGATTGATTGATTGATTGATTGATTGATTGATTGAACTTTTATGCCACCCTACTCCAGAGGGACTCAGGGCAGCGTACAGAATAAAAACAAGCAATAGAAACATTAAAACAGTACTAAACTAAGTTCAATAAATGAAGACGAACACCCCAATTAAAATTAACAATATCCCATCCCACATTCAACCCAGGCCAGCTACCCTAAACAGTATATTGTATAATAGTACAATATTTATCTCTATAGATAGTCCTTATCCTTAGATTATTCTAATTCTTGGAAGCGTTCCTGCCATTCTAATAATTTAAATCATCCTAAAATCATGGCATCCGACCCTCTCAACTCCTGGCAAATAGATGGGGAAGAAATGGAGGTAGTGACAGATTTTATTTTCCTGGCTTTCAAGATCACTGCAGATGAGGACTGCAGCCAAGAAATTAAAAGATGCTTGCTCCTGGGGAGGAAAGCTATGGAAAATCTACATAGCATACTAAAAGGCAGAGATATTACCCTGCCAACAAAAGTGAGTATAGCCAAGGCTATGGTTTTCCCAGTTGCAATGTATGGCTGTGAAAGTTGGACCATAAGGAAGGCTGAGCACCAAAGAATTGAGGCTTTTGAAATAAGGTGCTGGAGAAGATTCCTGCGAGTCCCTTGGACTGCAAGGTAATCAAACCAGTCAGTCCTAGAAGAGATCAACCCTGACTGCTCCTTAGAAGGCCAAATCCTGAAGATGAAACTGAAATACTTTGGCCACCAAATGAGAAGGAAGGACTCACTGGAGAAGAGCCTAATACTGGGAGCAATTGAGGGCAAAAGAAGAATGGGATGACAGAGAATGAGGTGGCTGGATGGAGTCACGGAAGCAGTCTGTGTGAGCTTAAATGAACTCAGCGTGGTGGTGGAACACAGGAAGGCCTGGAGGAACGTTGTCCATGGAGTTGCAATGGGTCAGACATGAAGTTGCAACTAACAACAACAAAATTATTGTACAATAGAAGATTAGTCTATTTTAAATAATTTCAACAAATGGGAAAGTGGTATTTTGTCCCATCTTGGTCATCTTTTTCCAAAATTACCAAACATTATTCTGTTATTGGAATTTTTAGTTCTCTGATCATCATCATTCCTTTGTACAAATCTGTTCCATGCAAAATTTCAAAACAAACTCAAAACAATGTAACTACATTTGTGGCAGTTCAGTTTTTGTTTACAAGGCAAGCAGAAGAATTTACTCAGTGAAAACTGGGCTATGTTGTTGTGAAAAGTCTTTTATTTTGATGGGACTTACCTCCCTTGTATTTCATAAGAGGCAGACCACAAAAGTGAACTGTGAATGCCCTCTCCTAAATAACTGAAATTGGCAGCAATCTATCAGATTACTCACTTTATCATTGAAAACTGAATAGCCATTAAATAAGAGACTTGATGAGCAAAGAGTAGTTTTTAAAAATATTTTTAAAAAGATAAAATGTTGAAAACAAATACAACTTTAAAAATACAACAAAGATGGCAGTTGTAGCTTCAACTAACTGTACTCTTTCAAGGACATATACTTATAAATTAAATATTTTTCCATTTGTACTGTTTGGGTCTTTTATATTTCAATTTATTACAGGGAGGCCTACAATAAAGATAATGAAAAGACATTGCCATTTCAATCTGCTGCTTTTGCAGTGCTATTCAATTGCAACCTCTGTGGTTCTGGAGAATGACAGCTATTAGACCGCAGGTGTGAATATAATAGAGCCTTCCCTAAAGATAACATTAAATGTGCCGAAAAAAACGTTGTTCTAAAACTTCTTTCCCTTTGTCTTCTGTTGTATAGTTGCCATTCAAAAGAATCCATAATTGGCTAAATTCCCCCTAAGGTGTCACACATAGACATGGCAGAAATCTCCTTGGGAAAGATGTCATAGCCCAAAGTGCTCTCTGCTGAGAGCCCTGGAAACTCATAGAAACAGGCCATTATTTCAAGCACATGATGTATTTGTGATCTAATCAACTCTGTACATCTAAAAATCCTACAAATTAACACACTTATTAGTGCCATGAATCCTGACACATTCATTGAACTTTTCCCATTTAAATGTAAATGTTGGCAGCCCAGTTGAGATTTGACTGAGTTTTTCCATAGATGAAGGGACATGAAGAAGAGGTTTAAACCCAAAAGGTCAGAAATATGCATAAAAACTATGGGAAGAAGTTAAAGTAGCTGCATGAATATTCAGAACTAGAAAAGCATATGAATAACATGCTTTTAAAACACCCTAATGATCCAAAATTCAATTGATACCATTCCTATTAGCAGTAGAATTTTTGCACTCCAAAGTGCATGCCTCACAACTGAAATTATTTCCTGTTAGTTTTCCCATTACGGGTCTTCATACATCATAAAACGTATGTATAAAACGCCACCCTGAGTCCCTCGGGAGAAGGGCAGGATATAAATTTAAATAAAATAAATAAAAATAAAATGATCCATGATCATTTTTAAAACACACAAATGGTTTTAAAAAAAGCATTGCTATAAAAGGTTGCAAATGGGGATCACTTGACCCCAGGATACAGCAACTGTCACAAATACATACCAGTTGCCAAGTGACTGAATTTCAATCACTTAAATACTGTGTTTCTTTGAAAATATGACTGGGTCTTATTTTGAGCCCTGAAAAAATGGCAAGTCCTTCTTTTTGAGGGGTGTCTTAATTTTTTCCCCATGCACTTTGCCTGGCTACCGGGCCACTTCTTTCTCAGCCAAAAAGCAATGGGACCCACGTGCTTCAAACACCTGTGTCTACCTGTAACAGTCACTCCAGCTACTGGTAGCCATCCACCCAAAAAAGCCTGGCATCATCCATTCTGGCAAGCCTGGCCACCAAGCTGCTTCTTTTGAGAATGAAGAGTGTTTTGGGCGAGCGACAAGCCCCACACCACTTGAAGTACGTAACTTTTTTGAATGTTTATGTTTGTCCCAACTCACGTGGCCCAGGGCAGCAAGGAAAACCTTTTGCAAAATGTGTGAAAGGAGTGACCCGGTGGCTAGGCGAGGCACGTGGGGCAAGTGGGTCACTCCTTTTGGCCATGGATCGCTCCTTTTGGCCAAGCACCGAAGTGGCCAGGTGAGGTGCATAGGTCGCTCCTTTCAGCCACGAAAGAAGTGGCCTGGTGGACAGATGATGCACATGGGGTGCATGGGGCAAGTTCCCCCCTCCACCCTTTCCCCCCTTTCCCTCCTCACCTCATGTTGTCTGGTCTGCAAGTGATGTGAAAAAATGGCAGGGACTGGCCACTCATGCACTTAAACAGGGCCCAATTTTGGGGGGTAGGGCTTAATTTTAACGCATGCATGGGGTGGGTCGTGTTTTTGGAAAAACATGGTAGTGGGCATTCTGCAACAGTCCTATGTGTAACCTTTTTCAGCACTATCATAACTTCAGTAATGGAATGAATGGTCATAATTCAAGGATGGCCTGTGAGTTAACACCTGCTCTTTGCCCAATCTCTGTCTTATTCTGTTTTAATTTTGTGCTTTTTATAATTTTAAAGTTTTCAATATTAATAATATTAATTTGTATACATTGTTTTTAATTTTGACTTGATTGTGGGATGGGTGGTTATATAACCGGCCTTAGTCTAGCCGGCCTAGACTAAGGGGTTTTAAATGTTTAAGTCGGGGTTTTAATTAATTATGTCGGGCTAAATCTACTTTAATTTAATTTCTTTTAATGTTTGTATTATATGTTTTTAGAGCCCTGTAAACCGCCCTGAGTCCCTCCGGAAAAGGGCGGTATATAAATTGAATTAATAAATAAATAATAAATAAATAATAAATATGATAGATAAATAATAAATTAAGGTTATAGCACCAATCTAAGTAATAGAAGTGCATTCTGCCTGAATATCTTTATAATGATTTATTTTTAGTCAAGCTGATACACAGGGCTCCATATTGGATTAGTAAATCTTAGATGAAATATTTGACCTTCATTTTTTTTTTAAAAAAGAATGAAGATTATTGAAATGTTGATCCCTAATAATTTAGTCTGATCAGAATTCAGGCTAAGAATGTAGGTAGCAAATTTATCATTTTTAGTGACAATTCAGAAAATATTGCTGTCACCCAACTTAATCATATTCAGAGAATCTTATTTCCAGGTACCTTCCTCTACATATCTATACAGTAGATAAATATTTGCAGAGCAAGCAATACATCTAAGTTCAATTGCTTGGCCCTTGTCATGTATCCCTTTGCATATGGATCACAACACTGAGGAAGAGGGGGACAATTTCTCCTCTTTTATTTATTTGACCATTTTATAGCTCATCCCAATCAAAAGGCTCTGGACTGGAAACAAGATACAAACATTTAAAAAGGAAAAAAAAGAGATGCCATTTTATTTTACTTATTAAATTGAACACTGCCCAACCCCCAATGACTGAATTCTCACAATAAGACTGATGCCAAAGACACTAAATTACAGTTCCAGATTTGGTGGAATAAAATTATTTTCATAGGTAAGTATTTAAATGATGATAAATGTTCTTGATGAATTTCTCTCCAAACCATAAGTAGACAGAAATGCTGAAAAGTGATGGAGTTCTCTGAAATTTTATAACACACTGAGGAGTTAAAAACACAAATATAACAAAAGGGCCTGTACACACACAAACACACACACACACACACACACACACACACACACAATGTGACTGACTCAGGGAAATTGCTGTATCCAATTTAGATGGAGAAAATCACCTAACACTGGCACAGCATTCATAGAAATGATACCATGATACAAAATATGTGGGGGGGGAATGCACTTGGCAGCAGGAGAAAATGTGTTATTATTACTACCAGCACTAAATGCTAATTGCAGGCTGAGTAGCAATGTCCCTACCCCACTGTGAAACAAACTGGTGCCATAAAGACTATGAATCTTGGTAGTGGAAAATATTAAATTTATCATCCTAACCTCCAAGAAAACGGCATGCAAGAAAAGATGGGCCTGCCAGTCTTATTATCAGAGATTATCAGAAACTCATTGATCAGAAGTTTTGGACAGGACACGAAATCTAGAAGTATTAGATTAATTAGTCATTAAAACTGAAGTCCATTTTCTCTCTTGTGCTGAGTTGCCTGGTTCCTAGCCAGCACTCCTAGAGTTATTCTCTTTGACACCGGACAAGCTAACATTGCACATTTTATTTAAATCTTGAAGGCTTAAAGGAAGATTTTCTGGCATCATTTTGATTTGTGAGACAAAACAGGGTTAACAAAAAAAGATGATTATGAATCTTGGGTTTTCTGCTGCTTTAAGACATTAATCCCAGTTAAGTGGGTGTGAATAGACAAGGAATACAATTGCAAATAAGCTTGCATTAGTGAAACGATTTAGTTTGCTAAGCGAATACATAAGCTGAGAAGAATATTAGTGCTCTATAGAGTTATCTTATATGGCTGAGCAATTTATTATATAAACATCCTAGGATGGCTATACTAAAGATTTTTCTCTCTGATTAATTTTATGAAGAAAGGAACATAACAGTGACCTTCTGCCAATGACAGCCTCCCAATCGCCCAGTGCGTGCTCACAGAGTGGGTCTCCTCAGGGTGCCGTCAGCCAGACAGCGTCGGCTGATGACCCCCAGGGAGAGGGCCTTCTCTGTGAGCATGCCGACCCTCTGGAATGAATTACCCCTTGAGCTCCGGATGGCCCCCAACCTCCGATCCTTCTCCAGTGACCTGAAGACTTGGCTACTTCAGCAAGCCGGTCTGGGCTGACTTTGGGTTTTAATTGGGCTTTTAACTGTGTGTGTTTTATTTTATTTATTTAATTACTGTAGATCTATTGAGTTTGGGTTTAATTCTCTTTTAATATGTGGGGGGGGATGTTTTTTAATAGTTGTGAGCTGCCCTGAGTCCTTCAGGAGAAGGGCGGCATACAAGTCTCAATAAATCTAAATCTAAAGATTCTGCTGTGTCCAGCATTCGCTTTGCAGGCAAGCCTATAAGCATGATAGAAGTACAAAAACAACCTTCTGCCTCCAGAACTAGCACTGTTTCAGAGAAATTTTCTATTGTCATAATAGCTACAACTTTCATGAATTTGCCTAATCCTTTTTAAAGCTGTTTAATTGGTGAGCCAATACATTTTGCGATAGTGAATGCATCAGGTTAATTAAGCACCCTGTGAAGTTTTTTCATATATCTTTAACACAATAATGTTTTCTGTCCTGAAATGCATAGACCCTTTCATTGCCCCTTTACAGAATCAAAAGTAACAAAAATGATCGCATAAGGTCATTATTAAATTTGTTATCTGGAAATTATATTGGGTGATAATATGAACATTTTTAAAAATCCATTTTCCACTGAAGAAATGAGATATCTGTGGCCTTCTACATTTCATTTCTTTCAAAGCAGGGATAGAAATTGTATGAGTTTTCAGCCAACGTATCAAAATACATACATTTTAATAAACAAGTAGTTACAAGAACTGTAACTATTGTGGAGAATTTTTGTGGAGAGTTATGAAAAAGTTCCACATTGTTTTAATAAAGATTACAGTTTAGAGTAAGGTCACCTTCTGAATCTGCTACAAAAGAGATGGGCACACTACAAGGCTTTGATTTTTAGCAATTTTCTAACTTACTTTGATAGTAAAGCCATTCCTGCCCTAATAAACTTGAGATTCCACAGCTTTAGATAAATAAGTTCAGCCAGCCTGACTGGATGGTCCATCTACTTAACTCAGAGCCCAACCATGCTGTCTAGACTCTTTCTTCTTATATGAACGTCACTATCCATGCAGTCCTCTTACAGGATTTTGTTGGGGGCCCACTGGATATATGTTTTCCCCTCCTCAATTAACAGCAGCTGGAAGACGTAACAGATCCCACCATATCAGAAATCTGCTTGACAACTAGAGCATCTATATATAGTATAGGAAACTTCCATTGTATTATGATGTTATGTTTTAAGTTATAAATCATGAAATTTGACTCTGTTAACATAATAGTTAACTTTCAACCTCCAATCTCCAGAACAGTTACAATATCCAGTTGATTGGATAAATCAGTTGTTTCTTAACCTCAGACATTTTAAAATTCTGGGAGTTGAAGCCCACATATCTTACAGTTACTGAAGCTGACTAACGCTGGCATAAATCGATAAATATTGCTTCATATCTCAGTCAGCCACACAAACCCTGTAAACTAAGTTATGAAATCCATTCACATTTTTCATACTGTAGAATTCCTGTTAGTTTCTTTACCTCATTTGCTTTATATAATTTTTTCTTATTTACTTAGGTGAAATTAAATAAATGTGCTCCCAATACTTTAATAAAGGAACCAGCAGTTTAAGAAATAGTTCTTAAATCTTGTTACAATTATAATCACAAATCTGGTAGGGAAAAACACTTTTTGCATAAGCACTCTTACTATTTTACCACAAAAAATTAATTAATTACTGGGCTCTTGGATGTTACTGCTACTTGTAATGCAAATGTTCTGTTTTAAAAAGCCACTAAAACTAGGTACTATTAACAATTTAGAATAACCAATCTTCATTTAAAGGCTTCTGCCTTGTAGCAAGTGGGAGAAACTTATAATATGCAATTTAAGCTAAAAGCGAAAGAAAGAAAAAAGCATAACAAAAACCAGGATAAAATAGACAAAACGTTTCCAATCCTAGCTGATTTCATTGGTATATTTACTACCACTTTACTTTAACATTTCTCAGATTCTGAAATAGTAGGATCTATTTTAGTTTATTTACAAATATTCTTTTTCTCCGGAATCAAATAGCTTAAATAAAAATAAAGGACTAGTACCCAGTGGCTGCTTATCAAATATACATTATGGTATTTTTTTTTAAAATCCAATTTATATGCCGCCCTTCTCCGGAGACTCAGGGTGGCTTACAATCTTTAAGCATAATTCAAACTTTGTTGTAGGTTTGATGGTAAAAAGCCTAACTAATTTTTTGAGGAAGTGTTGTAAACCGATCATTACATCTGCAGAAAACAGCGTGAGATTATTATTACTGATTCCTGCCTTGCCCTATTACCTTGTTACAAGTCACTACAACTAGCTGACCTTTCTGCAGAGTAATGAATGACAATATCTAACAAATGTTATATAAATTCAAGATACCTTGGATTATATTGGAAGAGGAAGGAGTGGAAACTACATTCTAACTATGCAACTGAGGATAAGTTGAGCCTGTCCCATTCATAAGCTGGGGACAAGATGAAAGCAAAATCATGGGGACATGAAAGAAAGAAGAAAGTTGCCATGTGTGTTTATACATACCCTGGTTAAATTCAAATAGAGACACAACCACAGTTTATCAGGGATACTGTAAGGCATGGGTGTCAAACTCAAGGCCTGGGGGCCAGATCCAACCCATGGGGTACATAGATCCAGCCCCTGGGGGAACTCTAGAAATAGCAAAGGACCAACATGCATTGCCTCTGCTAGTGAATACGTGACCTTCCCGAGTGCCCTGCATTTTGCCTGGCAGAAGGTTGCAGGAGGCCATCCCAGCCAAAAATGGAGCTCGGGAAGCCGTTTTCTCTGCCAGAGTGCTTGGGCCACAGGTGCCCCCAGATGTGGTGTCAAGCTGGCCACCCCACCCTGGCCATGCCCACCCCTGCCCCCAAGGTCAAACACAACCCTGATACAGCTCTCAATGAAATCGAGTTTGACACCCCTGCTGTAAGAGCTGAGGGAAAGATTGGAAGTAGTTTCTTGATTTAAGAATTTAAGACAGGACTTCAGGTGTGTTTGTACTTTAGGTTCTTTTAAACCAAATATATTAGCCAAATTTCAAGTTTATATCCAAATCATACAGTCCCCATCCCGCCCATAAACTCATTTAGCATTATCATCAACAAATGCAGGGATTTTAGAAAACTGAACTGTGGAAGTACTAAGTATACTGTAAAATGTGTGAATAAGGCTTAGCATTGTTGCTACAATCTCATAGCACATTCCAGAGAGTGATATTACTTAAGGCTATGTCAATAATATAAATAAACAATGATGGGCCTTTGCAAAGACATAAGAAGATTTTTCTTCTTTGACATAAGCAGCATCCTGCAAGTAGATTGTTGAACTAAAACAGAATTTTGGTATAAAGGAATTTCTGGTTTCTCTCAGGATTTCAAAACGAGTTTTTAAAATTGTAAGGTAGGTCTAATTATGTGTTATTTATATGCTGGGAGTTCATGTGATGAGACAGAACTGGAGCAACATGACTAATACCAACAGGGCATCCTCAGTATAGTTGTGCCATTCACTCTGATAGCTAGCCTTCCCACAATGTGCAGACATCAGGAAGGCCCTTCTACACATACCCATACATTTCAATCAGCTTGGGAATTAGAATAGAATTCTTTATTGGCCAAGTGTGATTGGACACACAAGGAATTTGTCTTAGGTGCATATATTCTCACTGTACATAAGAAGAAAAAATAAAGTAAAATTAAATACATTCATCAAGAATTATAAGATACAACACTTAGTGATAGTCATAGGTTACTAATAAGCAACCAAATCATACTAGGAAACAATAAAACAATCTAAATTGTAAAGATACAAGCAATGCAATATAGTCCTAAGTGGGAAGAGATAGGTACTAGAAAGGATGAGAAGAGTAATAGTACTACAGCCTTGGTAATAATTTGACAGTGTTATGGAAATTAGTTGTTTAGCAGAGTGATAGCATTCAAGAAAAAACTGTCCTTGTGTCTAGTTGTTCTGGTACACAATGCCCTATAGCATTGTTTGAGGGTAGAAGTTGAAACAATTTATTTCCAGGATGTAAGGGAGCTGTAGATATTTTCACATCTCTCTTTTTGACTCATGCAGCATAAAGGTAAAGGTAAAGGTTCCCCTCGCACATATGTGCTAGTTGTTCCCGACTCTAGGGGGCGGTGCTCATCTCTG
>JANHFR010006685.1:181700-197913 GCA_032468015.1 Mimophis mahfalensis | reverse complement strand
CTTTTCGACTTACAAATTTTTCTACTTACAAATGTGCATTTGGAACAGATTAAATTTGTAAGTAGAGGGACCACTGTATATTTGAAGCTTATATATGAATAATATTTCTTTGTTACTCTACCAACCTGGACAAGAAATAGATTGTTAAAATGTTTGTTCAGCAACAAATATCCAAATCTTATCTTGATATATGTTAAGGCTGATACATCTGTTTTCATGCATGTTGGCTAATATAACTTGATCATCCCATTATTTTTGAATATCTACTAACTAAAGAATTTTCAATAATGCACCATCATCACCATTGCCATAATTAACAATTACATTTTGTAGTCCAGCTTGCTGTTCCATATACATCAATGAAAACTATATACACACAAGCACACACATAATAATAAATGCTGACTTCCCAACTCAAATTGCACTTGCCTTTCTTTTAAAATGAAACGTACATTGGAAGTGCTTTTTTTCCTAATTTTCTATGAAATTCTTGGAAGCTATAATGGAACATTTAAGATCCAGAATTAATCTTATTCTAGACTATAACATTATAGCACTTGGTGAAAATCCACATCAATTTATTACAACTGTATAATGAATGGGTAAGTCATGTGGTCAGAAGGAGAGGTAAAGCAAATTCGAGAATATCTTGTAGGTGTTTATTTTCAGGTTGTAAAAGTTTAGTATGACAATAATTTGAAAGCGATGAATTAGCCCAAACTCTGTGAACATTGACAGAAAACTATTTTTGCATATTTTTTGTCATTGGCCCTAATTTATTTCTAATGATTAAATATTTCTCATTAACGTAATGGAATTTTCTTCCTACGTTCCTACAGATGTCAAAGTCATCAAGTAATACAAGTATTCTTGCTGTAATTTTACAAGGAAAAAAAAATCAATTAATGTTACCTTGGACATATAACTTGGATAGTAAGAAGAGGGAAACTGGAAAACATCTACAGAATTTAGTCAGACATTTTTGAGAACTAAGAGGAATGTTCTCCTTCCTACCCTTCATTTTATTTGTGATTGGGTGTAAATTGGCTTTCAAAGAGAACAAAACTACAGGATAATGCATAAATAATATCGACAGTGGAGAAAATTGTATTTTAGCACAAGTCTGCATGTATAAACTGAAAATGCCATTTGTCGCATTTGACACAATTAATTTCCAAGTAAACATGCACAGGTTTGTGATCTGGTTAATATTGCTTTTCTCTAAAACTAATAAATCTAAAGAGAACCGTAGAAAATGAATATAAGCCTATTTAATTATACCAACAAAAACCAGCTAATAACTGAAATGCTTTTCTTTCATTCACTGTCCACTATTTTATAATCTTAGATTAATTTATACTGATAATAAAATGCTGCTGATTTCATATATAAAATATATTTTAAGGAAAATCAGTAGTGGCATCTCCATTGGCAGATTGATCCATGTTGATTCACAGTTAATTTATAACAACAAAAGTAGAACAAGATTGTCATTGAAAAACCCACCAAGTAGCTCTGTGAATTGGTTTCCAGTTCTAATAACCTACCATTTACTTTATTTAGAGAATCTTTATTTAGAATCCGTATCATGAAAAAATAAACAGGCACTATTTGAATAACTTCTAAAATTACTTACGTTGATGCTGTCAATATTGAAAATGGATCATACTTCATTTCTTCTACATGCAGGTGTAATTCTAACTATGGTTATGGAATGTACAATTTTTTTTAATTGAAGTTTACAAATGAAATTCATATCCACTGTCATTATTACTCTTGGGTAATATTATTATGCAGACAGGAAATGACTGGGTATTAATCATTTAAAGTATTTTATTTTGTAGCATCTCTATAGCAGGTCCATATTTAATAGGCAACATTTTTAAAAAAAATTCCAAATTGAACACAAAGGGAAGATCAGCATCAGAGGGTTTAGTTCTCATTTTTATGCTTATTGTTGGCTAGTATTTTGTCATATGGAAATGACTTATATCTCATTATGTTTCCAGGGATTGTAATGTTCTTTTTTTCTCATCCTTTTCAAACCCCTGTTTATATGTGTGTATTTTTTTTCCTCTGCCTAGACCTGGTTAACCATTTCTGTGAACAGGTCCTCAATTTTTTACTTTGTCCCTACTTTCCTGTCGTAGCCCCATCTTCCCCTGGTGTCGACTCCGTACCCTTACAGCGCACAGGCAGTCAACTCGCCACCCAGAACGCATCGGCGACCTTCCAGAGGGCCAGCTATGCTGCGGGCCCTGCCTCCAATTACGCAGACCCCTACCGACAGCTGCAGTATTGTCCTTCTGTTGAATCACCATACAGCAAATCTGGACCAGCCATCCCACCTGAGGGAACCTTGGCTAGGTCACCTTCTATTGATAGCATTCAGAAAGATCCCAGGTGGGTGAAACTTTTATTTTCTTTTTCTATTATTAATTCATAAAGAGATGTCCTGATGCAAGCATGGGTGTCAAGGTGGTAGATTACTGGGTAAACAAATAGCCCAGTTCCATATTTTTTCAATGTAGTTCTATTTCGTAAGCCATACCAATTGGCCAGGAATACTGTTACAAAAATGGGCATTTATTAGCATTTTAATTTTTAACAACAGAAATAAGAAAATGGCACACAGAAATGCATATTATAGTGTCCTTCTGTTCTGTTTTCAGTGGAACTTCCTCTACAAATGTCTTTCATGTGGCTGATATATATTAGTGTTCTTAATTACTTTGCTGTTAGTAAAGATTATTTCTGGTTAAGTATTTTTAAAATGCCACTTAATTTCCTAAGCTAGGAAGCTGGTGTTAAATGTTTCCAAAAGGTATTTTCATATGAATTTTGATTTAAATATAAAAGGTTGGAATCAACTAGGAGTTACTAAACAAACAAACTTAATTAAAATGTGCAACTAATTTTTACAAGACTTCCATTGCTAAGAATTTTGGCTTTTATGGCATTTAAATGAGACAGACGAAAATGAAAAGTGTATCCAGACATTGTTAGCCTGGGAGTTTTAAACCTGTTAGGCTTTTGCCTGTTTTTAAATATTATTTTATACTTGATGAATTCTTTGGGGGGGGGGGGTTTCCCCTGTTTCTGTTATATTTTCTTTAACTGCCTTCTATTTCACTTTTTCCTAACAATATTTTAGCCAACTATTTTGCAAGTATTAAAAAGATAGCATATAAAATATGTAGAAACACTTGCCCAGATAAGTAGAGTACCTTAATTTTTTAACAAAAGATTAAAAATATTTAAAAACCATGTATAATAAAGGGCTCTTGTTTGTTTTTATGCATGTGGTTAGAGGGGGGGGGGACAGTATTTGAAAGTTTCTCAATCTGTATAATAAAAACTTCACATGAGCTCTTTGCTAGAACATTTTTGTTTAAAACATACATGTGATAAAATTTAGATGTCATTGTATCACAACTGTGGTTAGATTTTTAAATGTTTCTTCTGAAAAATATATGGCTGTCCCTGCTTTACATGTCACATTTTAAACATGTTTCTATGTGGAAGCTTTTTTAGAATTACAGAATGCCTGATACCTTCATTGGGTAGATGGTCACCTATTGCATTATAATTTCAAATTTGGGTCAAAGGGCAATCCATGTGCACAAATGTAGCAGAGAGCTGAGCCTACTAGGGTGGAAAGCTACAGAACATTTTGCAGAAATTCTAGGGATTGTCACGCCTGAACTCCCTCCTACCAATCATAAAAAGATTGAAGTGGGAATCAAATGATGTCAGATTTTTTTAAAAAATTAAATCATGTCTTCCTGCCCAGACTGTGGTATGAATAGAGACTGAAATTAGGCACACTTCACGAGCTTATACGGAGATCAAACTCGACCTAGTTTAGCACAGAAAATATAAGACCAATGCAGTTCCTGGCTAGACTAAGGTGACCAGACTTTGCCGGGATGCCGACGGGATGGTGAGTGTGTGTGTGTGGGAGGAACGGCGATGCACAGCGGGGCCGGGTGGGGTGGAGCAGCAGCTGCCCTAAGCTGGGCGGGGCAGCTCAGCCCGGCGCACAGCACGCAGTGCGCAGCGGCCGCCCTGAGTTTGGCGGGGCGGCCCGAAGTGGCACGCAGCAGCCGCACGACGGTGGCGGCACGGGGGCGGGACATTTTAAAAAGGAGGCGGGACGCAGGACAAATTAGTAAAAAGCATGACCGCCCTGCCAAAAGTGGGATGTCTGGTCACCTTAGGCTAGACACATTACCTATAGCATTTTCTAAAGCAAAGGTCCCTCTGCTTCATTTACTTGAAGATTCTAGCTTTTGGGAGGGATGTAAGTTTTAATCAAAGGCAGTGGACAATAAATTTAGATCATGCTTTTACCCCAGTGTCGTTTCAGTTTCTTTTTCTCTCCAGTGGAAGGAAGTAACTGACGCTTTTATAAAAAAAATATCTTTACCTCAGGATGTGTATTCTGTGTCTGCCCTAAACTCGTCTGAATGTCTACCACTTAGGCAGCATTCAGAACAAGAACTATAGAGTAAGTGTTAAAACAGTTCTGAAAAATGAAATAACAGCTCTTACACTCTGGAAAACTTTTAACTGTGTCCAAAAGTTTGTGTTTACATAATTGCTCAGTTATTAGCCACTTTTCTTTCTTTCTCATATTTCCCAGTTATTTCCCAAGTTATTCATGAGGGGTCTGTATGAAATCCAAGGTTTTGTTTTCCAATTCTTTTGCAATAATGATTTCTAAACCCGCTATATGTATTTTGATAAGTTCCTAGGAACCTTAGAAAAAGTTGAGAAATTAGGAAGGGAACTCAGCTTTAGCCAAGATTTAGCCCTGTTTCAGGCAGTGTGCAACTTTATATTACTATTATTATTATTATTATTATTATTATTATTATTATTATTATTATTGAAACCACTGACCACGGAATTCCTTTTCCGTAACAGTGACTTGTAATGCCTATCACCACACTGACTTCTAGTTCTTACAGATTGTACTTGGGCTTCAAATGCTTAAAGCCATGGATTTGGAATATGTGTCTGCATACATGTATTATTGTTGGGCAGTACTTTCCCTTGGATTACACAAAGATGATTCAGAGCACATGGGAGCAAAAGTATAGCACTTATCTACAAACCTTTAAAATAGCTATGTCTTTCCCCAGGATTGCACTTAATCCCAGGAAGAGGCATGGCTGCTTTAAGAAGTGCAAGAATTTACCCAAAATATAATTTGTAGAGTTTGTGTTTGAAAGACTCACTTTATTGAGAAGGGGATTATGGCTGTCGGAATATTGTTAGCCATGATTGCTGAGTCACAGTGAAGGTCATCTGACCATCTCCACCAATAACATATAGCTAGAGCACAAGCTCCTCCCACAGAATAAAAACCCTCTGGCCATCTCTCTCTAGCCTGTATTGCTATCTCTTACTTGCACACATGGAGCATACTTAGTTAGTCTAGTTAAGGTTTTATATCTTTATTGTTTTATTTCTCTTTAATAAATACTTTACATTTTACCGGAGTAGACTTATATCCTGTTTTATCACATATATGTGACCAAATGATCCAATCACCTCTAACAATGGCAATGCCAATGGGATTCTGCAGAGCTGATCCCAATGGTTTGGCATGAGAAAATATCTGAAAGAGTAGATATATTCACATCAGTCATCAAGGTTAACATTAATTCCAAGTGAAAGGTTTAAATGCATCCCAGGCAACATAGCAGACCATATTCAATCACTTGGATGCTAGTTCCTGGTAATCCATTTGCATTGTCTAATCAGCCAAACACTTCCCAAGAATTCAGTTTTGCTAATATAATAATTGGGCTACAAGCATACTCTACAGGTCTTGATTTGCAGCCCAATGTGCCTAGCACAGGATATGATTGACATAATAATTACAACTACCATACTGTTAAGGTAGCCCGATCAGAATTGGAGTCACCAAACAAATGAGGAAAGGCAGATGATTTCCTCACTGTGTCTTAGTTCCTGCAGAACTAAAAAAAAAAAAAAAAGGAAGAACAATAGGTGTGAAGTGATCTGAGTTTGTGGTTACTCTTTCACCTTATTCCATTTTCCTTATTACACCTCTCAGGATTGTAAAAATGAAGGTGACCATTAGATGGCAGGAGAGAGTTCCCATGTCCTGTATCTCTTTACTGCCATCTACCATAGTAATGTTCCAAATTTTTGCAGTTCCAGTATGTTGGCCTTAATCATTATTCTGGATTTCCACAACATGCTGACCTGTAGTTAATTATTCCATCTTAATACAACTAGTTAACAACCAGTTGCTAAAACACATTGTAAGCCGCCCTGAGTCTTCGGAGAAGGGCGGGATATAAATGGCGGCACATATGAGGGGGTCATGTGTGCGGGGGCGAGGGGGTCACAAGAGCTCGTGTGCCAGGTGACGTGGCTCCGTGTGCCACTTTGGGCATGCGTGTATTGCTTCGCCATCATTGTCCTATGTAGTTTTATAACATAGTTGTTATGGAAATGCACCACAGGCCTTGTTTCTGACTAATGGGAATGTTCCTGTTAATATTCAGACACTTTCCTCCTCTGGCTCTTGCTTTGAAAGATCCATTTCATTCCCTCTGCTGTGTTTAATTTCCTATCATGCGGAGAAGGAAAGTTACTGGCTTAGTGTCTTCAAAGACTTTATATCAATAGGCTTCCTTATATCCCTTGCTTTGTTCTCTTTGCAAGGGGAACAGGGCTTAATATCCCATATTCTTTGTGGACCATTGGCATTCATATTTGCCTTGCTATCTCAGAAGAACACTCTGTTCTTTTCACAAGCCGTTTATTCATTCACTTTTTCGTCGGGAAAACAAACTGATAATAAAAAGTAGTAATTACAATCCTTTTTACAAATCTTATTAAATATTGTGAGAGTAGAATGTGGAGGGCAGAGGACAGGTTTAAGATAAATTGATTTTTCCCCTCCTGGAAGTATTCCTACAGTAAATCTGACTTATTTGTTGGGATTTGTTTTCATGCAACATAGAATAAGAAATCAGCCACCGAATAAATTCCAGTATTGTGCAGCCTTACAAGGATATCTTTTGTCTGTGTTAAAGTAGTACACATTCACATAAAGCCAAGCCAAAATGCACTGGAAGATTCCGTTACCTTATGCTACCTTTGTGTCTTTGTTCCATACACATGAAGATAGATAGATGTATACCTGTGCGTGCATGTGCTGTGATGAATAAGGTGCTGGAACAGGAGCGGACAGCTTCAGGTTCTGGTCTGGAATGAATTCCATCTGGTTGAATTGTGCCAATCACTCACGTTCAACCCTAGACTGGGAAGTTAAAAATATTTCTCTATATCTATACTGTTCAGGGACACTATGGTGGATTACAGTCCTTAATCATTACTAAAGTGGCTTTCAGTGAATTGATTTATGTTGATCACACAGACACACACACATTCATCAAGGACTGACAAGATTGGACAGAACAAAGCAAAATAACCCAAGTGGGGAGAAGTCTCCAATTAAACAGCTGCTTTCTTATTTCAAATACATCTCATGTTCTTCATTATATAAATTTTACAGTGTTTCCACATGTATAATACTTACTCATCAATTTAGTTGTTTTAAAAAATTATTCCATGATCCTACCATTTGTAAATAGTAAGCCGCCACTTCTATAAATATGCAACATTCTGCTGGCATAGGAAGTTGTTTGTGCTAACCAAAAGCACTGAGTAGGTAGCACAGCAAATTTATCACCATGAAAGAAGCTGGAGAGGGAGACAATACAATTCTTTGAGACGTGAACAAGACCTTCAAACTGAAAGTTGGCAGCATGCACATGTTAACTGTATTGGACTCATAATGTTATTATGTCCTTGGCTGTCGTTACTGTAGCCAATTTATTTCCCCCCCACGATATTTTCACATTAGCTTTCTATTTTCATGGCAAAAGGGACTCTAGAATTCCGTAGTGCTAAACACACTGACTACAGAGTTTAGCCTGATATTTAAGTTTTGTTTTTCTGTGTGGTAGATATACAGACAATTGTGGCATGTTCAGAAAACCATATTTACGCAACTTATTTCTTAACATAATGAGTGAATCTAATCAGTGTGGTCTCATTTTTAATATACTAGCTGATTACTCAGCTTCACCTAGGTATACTCATCCTGGAGCCAGCTGCCTCCACTGCTGCCTCCTCTGTCCCGATGTCCACCACTTCCGCCACACCTGCTGCTGCCTCCTCCTTCCCTGTTCAGCCCTCAGCTCATCCCGGCCTTGGCTCGTTGTGGTGACTCCACCACTGCCTCCTGCGGAGCGCCATCACCTCCATTTCAAAAGGCCTCACCTCATCCTGACCTAAGGTCATTGCAGCGACAGAGCTGCTGCTTCCTATGGACAGCCGCAGCCTCCATTTCATCTGCTGCTGCCTCCTCCTTCCCTGCTCGGCCCTCACCTCATCCCGGGCAGCCTCCATTTCAAAAGTCCTCCATATCGATGGCCTGTACTGCACATGAGCCAGGCGCAGCCTGACGCTGCTCTCTGGCGCCCCTTGTGGAGTACTGTGATGGCATTGGAAGTATCTCCACAGTGCAGGGGTCAGTCAGCACTTCAACAGTCATTTTAGGGGGCACAGACCCCCCCCCCCCAATGGCATCTGAGACTCCCACAGTATTTTTCTCCGGAGGGTAAACTAACTGCATGGCAAGTTTGGTTGTGATTGGTCCAGCCATTTTGGAGCCTATACAGGCACATACACACATACACACACGCAGTCTCTTATATATATATATTTAACTGAATCCCTCTTGGCACTTGAACATAGTCCAGACAGGACTTATATTGAGATTATATTCAGTGTGATTTCCATCCCTCTGCCCATGCTTGACAGGAGCCACACATGAGCCATCACCATGAAACACCCAAACACCTTGTCAAATGAAAAAGCCTGTGTGATGTAGCAATTAAGGCGATGGACTGGACTGGTTAGTCCAGTGTTTCTCAGCCTTGGCAGTTTGAAGATGCATGGACTTCACCTCCCAGAATTCCCCAGCTAGCATTTATGCTTCTTTTCTGAAACTAATTTAATGAATAGTTGAATATCACCAGGATTAAAGGAGGATAGAGCCTTAAATAGAAGAGTGTATAAAATGTAAAGACAGCTTTTATTTTCCCCTTTTTCTTTGCATTTGTCTCATTTAATGGGAGAGTCATTTGTTCTTTCTCATATAGTTCTTAAAATGAAATTTATCAATGCACTATGCGACAAGGGATTTTGTTTTTTTCAGGCAGATTGTTGCAGTATGTTGCTATTTTTTGCTGAGAAGAAATTGAACGACCAAGACCTTCCAGCACATAACAACTATACCGCTTTGGCCTTTCATTTGCCCCGCATCTTTTTATTTTAAAAAGTTAAAGAGAAAACTTGCATAAATAAGCATAGAAAACTTTGCTTAATGCACAAAACAGTCCTATTAAGGTTGATGTATTATATTTGCATCATATATCATGTTTTTTTTTTAAGTGCTTGATTTTACCCAAATGTTCTCCCCTTAGGTAATATACATCTCGTATCTATTTCCATTAATGTTTCTCATTGAATTTCATCATTGCAGCTTTTAAAATACCATTTATTCCAATACGAATTCTAAAAATTTGCATTAAAGAAAAGTAGCTTGTAATGGTTTTATGTTACAGATTGACAGATCTGGATTAAAAATCAGATTTATATTAAACTAGCTGATTACCCAGCTTTGCCTGGGTATAGTCGTCGTGGAGCCAGCTGCCACCCTAAGGTTTAAAAAGGCCTCACCTCATCCTAGCCTAGGCCCTAGGCTCAGCCCTCACCTCATGTATCATCCCTACCTAGGCCTAGGCCTGGAGAAGCCTCTGAGGGGGACATGTCTTTAAACTGTAGATTAGTATCTCTATGGCTCCACGCACACACACACCCGCCAGCCGGCCGGCCAGCCACCCACACTCTGTTTTATATATATAGATTAGTCCAAATGTTTTGCTGTTGATTTGTAGCATCAGGCTCCGTGAATTCTTCCTCCTTACAACTACTTTCCTGGGGCTCTTAAATGGAACTACTAGCAACTCAACCAAGGACCTTTTGTGTTCTTTATTCAACAAATGTGTACTAGTCAGGCAATAAAGTATACTCTCAGCTTTAAAACTGAAATAACATAAAGTTCCCAAAAGTCATCTATAAACATAATTTCATTAAATGCTTGCTTTACTAGCTGCTTACAAAAATATGGAAATAATTATAACAATATTTTGTTCATTAATTGTTAATTAAGAAAGAGTTTCGTTGCGAAAGGGAGAATTACGAAACAACAGATGTTATGATGAAGGGTCATTCCATTATCAAGTGGTCTGGTGGTCCCTGCTTGACCATCATGGATTTCAATGAAATTTTGTGTGAACATGCACACATGTCCCCAGTGAACATTGGTAAAGTGTTACATTTGCCAATGCAATACTTGCAAAGATATAGTCATTTGTTTGACCCCATACCGCAGCCTTCTACAGTATGACTCTTGAGGTTCCAGCAACTTTGTGTCATAATATTTCCAGCAATGTTTTGTTGAGAGAAACAAAGCTTGTACAACTTGTTGTGTTCTATTAAACAAAATAATAAAAACATTTTCATGAGCGATCTCCATCTAGATAATTTGGAGCAAAGTTGGCCAAAAATACTGCAGCTCGAAAAAAGGTTAAAGTTTGGCTTTTCAGATCTCTGGAAGGAAAGGTATGATAAATGTGAAACTTTGCGCGTAATAACTTAGCAACACAAGGTTTTTGAAGGCAGTGGAACCTTGGCTTGCAAATGCAATCCGTTCCGGGATTGCGTTCGCAACCTGGATTGGTCGCCCTGAAGCAACATGTCTGCGCATGTACAGACAGCAAAAATGACATGGAAAGAAAGCTTTCCACCCGTTTTTGGGTCAGAAGCTGAGTTTTGGTTCGGAAGCCAAACCAAAACTCGGCTGGATTTTCGAGTCGGAACCCGAATTGTTTGCGAAGTGAGGTGTTCACAAAGCATGGTTCCATTGTATAAAATTTCATTCTTCTACTGTTTTCCAATAGTTTACAAATTGAGTATAAAGTTGATGGTTTTTGTAAGAACGCCAAAAATAGGGTATTTTCAGCGCACTTTTACAAAAAAAGTTGAGGACATTGCTACAGCAACATCACATGCATTCTATTATTTTGTCATCTTGTTTTTTTATATAGACATCATTACTACTACTATATTGCATTGGTCCATGGTGACAGCACTACAGTTCAGGCACTTGAAGCAGCAACTCCATCCCCATAGGGGGCACGCCCAATAGCCATGCAATAATCAGCCATGGGTGGGTTTCTTGGTTCAGGATCTCAAACCTGTAGTTTGGTTTCTTCGTTGAAGTTCCAAAGCCACCTGTGGGTATCTGTCCGGTTCCCAAACCAATGATTGGGCAGTTTATCCTAGGTCCCCAAGTGTGTATCTTATATGGTTCCCAAGCCAAAGTCTGTACTGTTCGTATGAACTGCCAAATTCCAACGGTTGCTTATTATTGAATTTATGTGCCACGTTCCCGGAATTTGGAGAAACTAATTTCAGCACCATATTTGTTTCAATATGCCAAATACAGTTCTTTCAGATTTCACAGTAGCAACCACTTTTGTTTATGAACCTTGATGTCACCAAGCCGAATGGAAACACAATCGTTTTTGCCAGGGCGCAACCTGCTAAATTTGTCATCCTCGAAGAAATCCTGAACTCTGCTGGCAATTTCCTTTGGCAGTGGTTTGCCAACTTTTGCATCTGGTAGTGCACAAATGCCTCTCTCTTTATTTTTCTCGCTGTTTTAACCGTATGTTCTGAAATGCCAAACATTTTTGCTGTCACTGGCATTCCTTAGTAGCATACTTGCTAGTTTGCCCAATATCTTCAGGTGTTATTCCAGACACTAACCTTATTTTATCTGTTACCACTTTCTGCACATGTTCAATTTTTCATTTCACATAGTCATTTTTATCCCTACTGCTCAACTTCTGAATTTTAAATGGAGAAGTCCCTAAATAGGTCAAATTTTGATTAACAGTGTCCAAAATGTTCATATCGTAATTATCTGATAACAAAGAGTCTGCTGTGCTTTGGACCATGGAAACGTATTTGGCTTTACATGTGGAACCATTTTTTTGCTCCGGCGTCACATTTGTTTTTGCCACTTTTGTTAAATGGCTAGATTGACTTTTAACAGCCCATGTTTAGCTACATGATTTTGTTTGTCAAATGGGTTGCAGTACAACTTTTGCTTCATGTCATACTTTTTCAGATACAGTACATCACTTTGGTCATCGTCTGTGAGCTCAAACTCTGATCGCCAAGTAATTAGTATTTTTTTCTTTGATGGACAAACTGTCCACATAATGCAGCCCAACTTTTTTAGAATAAAATGAACCATGGTGGCAAATTGATGACAATTTTTCTCCAACAATGCATTTGGGCAAAGTAGGATTGCCAGTTGAGTCATCGATATCCATTTCTCATGCTATTATGGATATTTGCAATAATATAAAGTGTATTACTGCAAAATCTGAAACACAGAAGTTATACAAGGTTCTAATGTTATGACAGAAATATGACTACACCTATACAGTTTAGAATCCTATAGCCACAACTTGCTAACGTGTGGCATCACTAAAGTACTTACAGTCCATTTAACCACTGTTATTAGTGTAGAACACTGGTTCTCAACCTTCCTAATGCCGCGACCCTTTAATACAGTTCCTCAGGTTGTGGTGACCCCCAACCATAAAATTATTTTCACATACACTTGTATTTGTATTGAAACATGTGTTTTCCAATGGTCTTAGGCGACCCCTATGAAAGGGTTGTTCAACCCGCAAAGGGGTCCCGACCCACAGGTTGAGAACCACTGGTGTAGAACAAGGGTCTTCAAACTTGGCAAGTTTAAGACTTATGGACTTCAGCTCCCAGAATTCCTGACTAACATGATTGGAGGAGGAATTCTGGGAGGTGAAATCCACAAATCTTAAAGCTGTCAAGTTTGAAGACCGCTAGTGTAGAAGCACCAGTAGTAGACTAACAGATTAATATAGCATGCGAGAAATGACTTACACACTTCAAACTCCAGCATAAATGAAATGACAATGGCACAATAAAAGAATGCATGTTGATGTACATGACGTTGCTATAGCAATGTCCTCCAGTTTGTCCCTATTTTAGGGCTTTCTACATTAGCAATGAAAAACCAACCCTACTTTTTAGAGGGGGTGGGTTGAAACATGCTCTTTCTAATGAGAATGATTTAACAGAGTTTCCAGAAGGTCATTTTTATGTAAAATTTTTGTAGGCTGAAAATACCCTATTTTTGGCATTTTTACAAAAACGGTCAACTTTATACTCAATTTGTAAACAATTGAAAAGCAGTAGGAGAATGAAATTTTATATTCAGAAACTTTGTGTTGCTAAGTTATTACGTGCAAAGTTTCACGTTTATCATACCTTTCCTTCAAGAGATCTGAGAAGGCAAACTTTAACCTTTTTTCGAGCTGCAGTATTTTTGGCCAACTTTGCTCCAAATTATCTAGATGGAGATCGCTCATGTGAATGCTTTTATTATTTTGCTTAATACAGCACAAAAAGTTGTACAAGTTTTGTTTCTCCCAACAAAATATTGCCGGAGATATCATGTCTCCAAGTTGCTGGAACCTCAGAGTCATACTGTAGAAGGCTGTGATATGGGGTCAAACAAATGACTATATCTCCACAAGTATTGCATTGGCAAACCTAACACTTTACCAATGTTCCTTGGGGACATGTGTGCATGTTCACACAAAATGTCATCAAAATCCATGATGGTCATGCGGGGCACTTTTCTGAAATCAGGGCACTTAACATGGAATTACCTTGAAGATAAGGGAAAAAAACTGGCAGAACCCAAAAAATATTTTTAATCAGAATTTTTATCTTTTCTCATAAGAGTAATACTGCATTTGGTTGTTGCTATTGTTCCATTAAGAAAATTAACATTTATTTATAACCTTTTTAATGCAATTATAAATTTTCTAAATTTCTAAATTTCTACACCTAAACATTTAAAGATATTTTTTTTGCCTAATATAATTTTTGGGTTTAGTGTCAACTTGCCAAAAGAGGCCATGTTTCAATTCCCAAAACATCTAAAGAAGTACTTTAAGTATTTGTTAATTTTTGGATGAAGATTTTGGAAAGAACTAAAAAACGGTATTAAATTATTAATACAGATAGTGTTGAAAACAAATATTATTATTATTATTATTATTATTATTATTATTATTATTATTATTATTATTATTATTATTATTATTATTATTTAAATTTGTATACCGCCCTTCTCCCGAAGGACTCAGGGTGGTATATGTTTGTGGAAGATTCACATTTAACCAATGTCATCTAATTCCATGTGTCTAAGATATTGCTTGGTTTCATGACTAGTTGTGATTGCTTAATTTCATGCTTTCGAAAAGGAAATATAGTTTATAGATTTTTATTTCATCCTGTATCGGTTTCAAGTGAACAAAACAAAAATAATATGGAATGTTGAATCACAAATATTTCAACTGAACTTCCCATAAAAATTGTGGTTGCGTTTTTGTAAATCTCAATCAGGAGAAACTAATGTATCTCTTCTATGTATCACATGATATAAGAAAACCTACCTAGGAAAGTCATGTCTTCAAAATGTATTGAGTTAATCAAAAATTACTGATTAAAGAACTTACATCAAAATATATGAAACCTTGCAATCGTTAACAGCAAGTTACTATCTATAAAAAAATAAAAAAGAAACAACTTTGTGCTCTCCATTTCAGGGTTGGATTTCTCCAGCTTAGATTTCTAGAACTTCAGTCTTTACTACTGAAATCCAAGTGTCATTTATTTCTTTAGGAATCCCTCATGATTTGATTGACATGTGGGAAAACAAATATTATGTGAATTATGTGAAGCTCAATATTGGCAATTGTATTTGCTCTGCACTAAGCAGTCCCATTTCTAGAATCGTTAGAACTCATAATAGGGAAGAACTTCAGCCCTAACTGCATCTGATTGCCAACAGACTGAAGTGATTTGCAAAGAAAGAACTTCAATATATTATAATTTGTGGCAGAGATGTGATGCTAACAAAGATGAAGGTTTATGGAGAACTGCTTAAGAATCTGAATCGACTGCCAGTATAGATTGGTGCATGCTGGAACTTTTTCATGTGTTCAAGCTTCTGTACCTCATCCATTTGTGCTGTGCTTTGAAGCCTTTTTGTTGTTGTTCTACCAAAATTATTCATGGGCATGCAAATTGTATTTTTTGTGCTATGTTACATTATTGTTCAGAGAAATCTTATTCATCGTTATCTAGCAAGACTGCGGCCTAAATGGCCTCCCTCCGTATTTTGTCAGATCATATTCTGGGGATACATTATCATCCACATCACAATGTTTGATAGATGAATAGATAGATAGATAGATAGATAGATAGATAGATAGATAGATAGATAGATAGATAGATAGACAGATAGACAGACAGACAGACAGACAGATAGACTGACTTTATATAATAGACTGAAGGTCATCCTTCATGGCTTGCCTGAATTTGAAAACAATTGTTATTCAGGGAATATTCAGAAAAATGATAATATGGGGTTACATCTATAAATGGATATCTGTTCACACAGTCAGGACTTCCTCCTCTTGCTCTACATTTCATCTAAAAAGCCTTGTATAAAAGTAAAAAGAACTCTGCTATCTGTGTTGTAAAGTAGATAGGTTGGGCTAGAACAGCGATCGCTAATCTTTTCGGCACCGAGGGCCCAAAGTGTGTGTGCAAACCTGCAAAATGCGATGTGTGTGCATCCCCCATGCATGCACCCCATCCCCCATGCATGTACTCCATCCCCCCCCCATATGTGCATGTCCCCCGCATGCGCCCTGCCCAGAGACCTGAAGACCAGCTGGCCGGCGCGCATATATGGGGTCATGACTCGTATGCCTGCAGAGAGGGCTTTGCGTGCCACCTCTGGCACCTGTGCCATAGGCAGGGGTGGGTTTCAAATTTTTTAACAACTGGTTCTGTGGGCATGGCTTAGTGGGCATGGCTTCGTGGGTGTGGCTAGGTGGTCATGTGACTGGAGACAGCAAGTCTAGGTGGAGACAGCAAGTCTAGGCTACTGCCAAGA
>JANHFR010006685.1:36804-47597 GCA_032468015.1 Mimophis mahfalensis | reverse complement strand
GGCCACCCCTCCACCCCTGCCCTGGGCCCGCGGCTGGTGCAGTACCCGGAAACCTGGAGGGCACATTTCTGTGAGGGGCACCCCCCCCCTCTGGGCCCAACCAGGTCTCCGTGATACATGCCAGGTCTGAAAGCACAAAACTTCTAATTTCTAAGACACCACAAAAACATGCCTTCAGAATAGAAAGTGTTGCTAAATTTTAAATCTGACTTTAACCAATAAACATATGGGTGAAGATGGACTGGTACAAACCATAAATGGCTTTATGATCTGAGCAAACCTAGATAAATGCCTCCTTGAGTTTCAGGGCTTTTTTCCACTGACAACATTTCCTTCTAGGTTTGTTTATGTCTGCCTCTCTCACAATGCAATTAGAAAAGTATGGTGATACAATATTGTGAATGTTCAGAAGTATCACCTTGATCATCACAATCCCCAGGCATCCATAAGCCAATGAGCAAAATGGGACACTCCACTACTGAAGTAACACCAAACCTGATTATTTTACCAAGTTATGTGGATTGGTTGTTATGATTCTCCAATGGGAAATGAATTTTTTTGTGTACTAGTCTGATTTCCATTTGTGTACATGCAATTGCAAAGTATGGTTTATTTTTACATTTGGTTATTTACTTGTTTGCTTTTCATTCCTAACAACATCTTGGAGGACCTTAGGTTATATGTTATAGCTGGTTATAAGCCCTGTAAATAAGTAATCAGCTTAGTGATATATCTACCCCACATTAGTAGTTTGTTTAGCTTCATCAAATGTGCTAATTTTAAAACAGATAGTAGAATTTAAGAATTATAATAATATGAAGGGGAGGTCTTAATTAGGGGTGGGATTCAAAAATTTTAGCAACTGGTTCTCTCCCCAGTTGTCGGGTGGGTGTGGCCTAGTCGTACTCTTGCACCATGGGAGTGGGGGGTGCTTTCACCCTCCCTAGGCTCCGGAGGCTTTCCCTGAGCCTCTAGGAGGGCAAAAACAGCCTCCCTGGGGCTCCAGAGGCTCTCTGGACTTCCAGAAGGCCCATTTTTCACCCTTCCCAGGCTCTGGAAGCTTTCCTTGAGCCTCTGGGGTGAGGAAATGGCCTCCCCAGGCTCCAGAGGCCCTCTGGAGACTGGAAATGGGCCCATTTCTGGACTTCCAGAACTTCCAGGGGGCTCATATTTCATCCTCCCAGAGCCTCCCCGCTGGCCCTGCATTTACCTTGCATCCAAAATGGGCCACATGGGGACTCCCAGGAGGGGCATGGCAGGGTGGGCAGTGCCATGTGAGAGGTAAGGTGTAGAGGCAAAGATAGCTTCCCATAGCCAGGATGTAAAACTGGGAGTGTCTATAAAGTCTCAGTGAGGTTGGTAAGAAAACACGAAATGGAGTTGATTGAAAATCAGGTCCATGACACCCCTTCTTTTTCTTGACAACCGAACATCAGGAAAAAACATATCAGGCAAGGCACATCTGTTCACGTAGATATTGATGTTGAGCAGCAGGAACAGGCTTGTTCAGGATGTCAGCAATTTGTTCTTTGGTATGTATATAGTCTATAACAACAAAACCATTTTTAACATGAAGACGAACATCCTTGCATCTAATGTCAATATGTCTGGATCTGGAACCTGGAGCACGGGTCTCAGCAATATAAGCGACTGCTTCATTGTCTTCCATAATGGTAATAGGTTTCATAGGAGCAGTCCAGACATCCTCAATCAATGTATCAATCCACAATAAACAACTACAAGCATCAGAAACACATGCGTATTCAGCTTCAGTAGATGATTTTGAAATAAAATCTTGTTTACGACCATGCCAAAATATAGGACAACCATTTAAAAACATCATAAAACCAGAAGTACTTTTAATGAATCTCTATCTGCTGCCCAATCAGAATCTGCATAACAAATCAATGTAACACGATCTTGGCTTTGAGTACGTCGGCCACGTCCTCTGCTGAAATTGCGCCCTCTAGTTGCAGTTCCTCTCTGTTGTGATGCACCTCTCTGTATCGTAGTCGGAGCAGAAATTGGAGCAGGTGCTGCTGACTGAGATCTCTGTGGACAGTTAGTAGCATAATGACCATAACCTTGACATATGTAACATTTTGGGTTTCTGTTTACATAGCCTCTACCGTAGCCGCATCCTCGATAGGATCGTCTAATGGGGGTAGATGAAGTTCTCAATGACTGTGTGCTTGTTTGCATAAGTACTTCTTCATCTTCTAACATTCTGGAAATATACTCAAAAGTTTTTAAATTAGTAGGTAATTGATTTATCTTAGATACAGCATTATCCCATTCACGACCAAGAGAATTAATTATAGCACTAACAACTTGCATTTGATCAACTTGATAACCAAGATTAATAAGTTCATTTCTCCTTGTTTGTATAAATGCTAAATGTTCAGCAATTGACCGACCTTGTTGCTTCCTTATGCAATGAAAATGAGCTAAATGTGCGCTGGCCACTTCCATATATCTAGTAGTAAATTTCTCTTGTAAATAAGCCCAAATTTGATTTGCTGTTGCATTCTCTGGCAATAAGTCCTGTAGACCTAAATCTAATGACATCATGATTAAAGTGTAAGCTTTTATATCTGACTCACTTGTTTGTTAAATCCATAATCGAGGCGCAGGAGGGTTTAACACAATGTCTTGTGTCCCTTGTGCACACAGTAAGACTTTCATCTGTTTTGCCCATGATCGATAATTCTGACCATCTAATTTCAATTTGTGTTGATCCTGCAAAGGTGTAATAGTTAAACCTGGGACATTCATTACAGGTTGTTGCTGTAATTGAGAAAGAGGTTGTGTTAATGTAGGTGCACTTAAAGTCTGTCCAGTCTGTTGATGCACCCTTCCTGGAAATTGTTCGTCTCGTTTAGGCACTTGAATATCCTGCTTAAGAGAAAAATCAGAAAAGTTCTTTAAAAATTGGTCAGTAATTTGATCTATTGCCTGTATTTCTTTGTCACCTGGTCTTGGTTGAAAATATTGAGGAAGCTCAGGGTACACAGTCTCAGTTTGGCCACCAGATGGGATTGTACTTCATATGCGCTCATCTGGTTTGTTTTGCATTCCTTTTTCTCTTATCTCAAGTTTCTCACACTGCTGAGAAGTTTGCGCAAACTCAGAGCATTCCTCATGCATAATAATTTCATCTGTTTGCATTATAGCGGACTGCAAAAGTCTCATCTGTTGTTGAAGAAATCTTTTACGTTCTAAAGCAGTATCTTTACGTGTTTGTGTAAATTCATCATAGTCACTTTCAGGATAATATTCTGTTCCTCTAACTGCACCCTTTAATTCTTCATCTCCTCCCCACTGTTGTGATGTTTGATAAGGCATATGTTCAATAGTTTGCAATAAGGCATTTTTGTTTTGCATTGTCTCTCTAAGCATTTTTAATTCTGTTGCAGACCACTCAGTAAGCTGCTCATGAATATTGGCTGCTAGTGATTGCTTTATAGCACTGCCCGTTATATCTTTAAACTCAGTCTTAGGCATTTCAGTTTGACCCCTCTGCAATCTGTCTGTGAGTCTCTGGGATCATTTAAAGCCATTTGTGCTTGTAAATTACTTTCCTTTTCAACTTGACTAGCAAGTAATAAATTAGAATTGTCTGACCTTATCGGCGAAGCTCCGGCTGCTGTTTTCACTGCTGTATCAGTGCTTAAGTATCAGAATCACTTTCCGATGCTGATTGCATGCTTTTCTGTTCCTCTAGAATTTCTGCAACATGTCTTTTAACAATTTCTTCAATCTCTGGAGTTAGCTTTGAAGTAGGAGGAATTTTCTTTCGAGCTCTTTTACCAGGCATCTGTATTTCTTGATTTAGCTCAGAGGCTTTAGGAAGTAAAATAACCATGCTCTCGCTACCATGTGAGAGGTAAGGTGTAGAGGCAAAGATCGCTTCCCATAGCCCGAGCAATTAATAGACAAGAACATTGCCTTTGGTAATAAGAGTTTACTTAACTGCGGAGCAGCAAACACACACGACTACATCTCAGCAAAACAATATGGGGAATAGAATCAGTGGGAGTTTAGAATAGAACTACGCATGTCTGCATTCTTAGTCTATGACGTGGTAAGGACCAGGATGTAAAACTGGGAGTGTCTATAAAGTCTCAGTGAGGTTGGTAAGAAAACACGAAATAGAGTTGATTGAAAATCAGGTCCATGACAGGCCAGCCAGTTGTTGCAACTACAGGTTTGCCAAACCAGATATAAAATTAACATTAAGTTTGCCTGAACCAGTCCGAACCAGCTGAATCCCACGCCTGGTCTTAATGTATGCTCATTACCTTTGGAGAAAAGGTGTGAATGTAATTAATTAATAAATCAAATATAGCAATAGCACTTAGCAATAGCACTTAGACTTATATACTACTTCACAGAGCTTTTATAGCCCTCTCTAAGCAGTTTACAGAGTCAGCATATTGCCCCCAACAATCTGGGTCCAAATATCATGAATAGGATGAATATACACTTGTGTAATTGTGGCCTTGAGAAGGAAGTGTGGAGGGGGGTTGAGAGAGAAACAGAATGGTTGATCAGTCCTGGGAAAATAGAAAGTGTAAGGGACTCAGAACTCCATCTTGAACTTATTCTTAAAAGAGGGGCAGATTTTGGCTTTTGAACACTGCAGCTATTATTAACAGGGTTATTAAACAAATCTGGCTTCTCCATTGACTTGGCTAGTCAAAAGGCTGCAGAAGGGAATCACATGACTCTGGGAATGTTCACTAAAGGAACTGTTGTAAGTCAAGGACTACCTGTAATAGAGATTGAGATTGATATCAGGCTGATTGGTTTGTAGTCGAAGACACTACAGACTACAAAACAATCAGCCTGATAACAATATTTGGGAAGATTCTGAAAAAGATAATCAAGCAACAGATCTGCAAACATCAATGATGAATATATCCTACCTTACCTATCCAAATATAGCACCTATAAATTGCTCTCAAATGCAAAAAAAAAATGATACAGATGATAAGTATAAGCAGATTGCTGAAATTTTTTTCTCACATCCCTTTAATCCTTTTGGCCTCTCACTTCCGAATTTACACACCAGATTGCATTTTGTGGCTGCCACTCTTTTTAGCGCCATGTAAACACTTTTGAGTGTTGGGAAATAGGCTGCATCCAGGCAGATCCCATTACATCAGTGCTAAAACATATTTAGCATTAATCTCAACTGGCCCAAGGGAGAAAAATATTTTTTAGCGAAGGGTAGGTACCTGCAACAACCTACATTTGGCAGCTTTCTTGGGAAAAAAAGTAGCAACAAAACAACAAAGCCTGTAGGTCTTTTCAGTCAGTTAGCATATGTTATCCCATTTGAGACTCTTGGCCTGGCTCAATCCTGTCAAAATATTTCATTTCTTGATATAAGATATTCCAATGAGTACGGGAAACACCATTTTTTTCATACCTTACCACCTGCTAGAGAAATCCTATGAGCCCTATTGGAGGAAAATCAGATACAGAAGTGATGATTGATTTGACAAGATGAGGATTATGTTCAGAAGGGGGCCCTTTTCCTCCAGGATCTACAGCAGCTAGAAACGCAAATACAAACTGCTACTGTGAAGTGAGATTAGCCCAAGGGCTAGAAACAATACTAAGGCACCAACTCTCACTTGGCTCAACCCTAATCTCCCATACCTAGCAAAAAGATACATGGGTAATGATGAAGCCTCAAAGACTGTATCTGTGCACTCTTATGCCTATAATTTTGTAATCATGCTTTTCATAAAGCAAAGTAGCCTGGTTTATTAGTAAATCTTAATGACTAGGTTCACACGTGCTAAGCTAAACACAACAAATTCTATTATGTTCTACATGAAATCAATTACTGGAATGGTTGAGCATCCTTATCTAGGGATGAAAGAAAAATCCATGGAATTTGATTGGGGCGAAATACCTCGAGAGCCACACAAATCCCTTACCAACAAAGAAAACAGAGATACATAAGATCCACTAGTGTCTGTCATACTTATAAAGAATGATTGCTGGAACTGGATATGTCTAGACTGAAATGAAGGAAGGACTAGGTGACATGATAGCAGTGTTTCGATATCTCAGAGGCTGCCACAAAGAAGAGGGTGTGAAACTATTCTCCTAAGCACCTCATGGTAGAACAAGAAGCAATGAGTGGAAACTAATCAAGGAGAGAAGCAACTTAGAACTAAGGAGAAATTTCCTGACAGTTAGTACAATTAATCAGTGGAACAACTTGCCTCCAGAGGTTGTGAATGCTCCAACACTGGAAGTTTTTAAGAAGAGATTAGATAACCATTTGTCTGAAGTGGTGTAAGCAGAGGTGGGATTCAGCCAGTTCCAGCAGGTTCCGGAGAACCAGTAGCGATAATTTTGACTGGTTGGAAGAACTGGCAAATACCACCTCTGATTGGCTGACACTGGCAAATACCACCTCTGATTGGCCAACAGCATAGCCACGCCCACCAAGCCACACCCACCAAACCGGTAGTAAAAAAATTTGACTTCCACCACTGGTAGGGTTCTCTGCCTAAGCAGGGCATTGGACTGAAAGACCTCCAAAGGTCCCTTTCAACTCTGTTATTCTAAATTCTAAATTATTATAACATTCTCACCTTGTTTTACATGAACTTCAGATTATGTATGGTTTTACTATAGTAACTTTTTCAAGCAATAGATAACTCTATTTTCCTTAGAAAACGCAACACTGGTTTTAATTTGTTTTCCTTCCGGCCTACATGAAGTCACAGAGGATTTCAATTCTGTGGGGAAAGAATCCTGAAAGCATTAATTTGGAAAATAATGCACTATCTACTAGGTGTCTAACTATGATGAACTATCTGTTCAGTAGCATGAATTGTTCAGTTCTTAGGCATGCATGTACTTTCCAAGAAAAATGGCTATCAGTTTGAAGCATCGGATTCTTTATTCCTTATGAGTAATAGGGGGACAGGGGACCGACTGTCTCTGACCTCAGCGTGGAAGGGATTGTCACTCTCAAATTGGCCTTTTCAGCCATACTAGACTCTGTTCAAGAACGTTAATTCGGAGCATGATACAATAGTCTCTCGAGACTGAAGGATGCCTAGAATATGAGTAATTATAATTAATACATTACCTGGTACTTAAAGTTTGCCTGAAAATATATTTTCTGCTCTCTGCTCAGAACAAAAATAACCTGTTACGTATCTACAACCTTGCCATCTATAATCCATCATGTTTTCTACATGAAGAGAAATGAGTTGATATTACAGCTTCAGATGAGAGAGAACTCAAAGACTCCACGAGGCATAATTTATAACCAACTATCCCAGATGATGTTCTCTGAGACAAAAATGAAAGGAGCAAAGTCCTGGACCCCTGTTTGATAAAACATGAAACAAAGGTAACATAAATTTTAAATCAACTATCAAACACTTGAACAGAAATGCAATAGTAACTATCTGGTGGACCATATCTACAACAAATAGATGGCTAAAGCTGCAGAATGGGAATCATATGAAGAGCTTTATATACCACCAGCTTTAGCATTTAGACTTTCATCGCATCTCTATTTTGGTTCAGAAGAGGATGAGCTTCCTCTGGCTAATGTGATAGAAGTCAACTATTTACTGATTTTTGAGTTTTGCTGTTTTCTTTCTGTGCTATATTATGTTAAAGTTCACCCAGGAATTGGAGGTGTTAGTACTACTATACAACCAACAGGGAATGAAAAGGATGCCATAACTCAGTGGCTAAAATCTCACAAGGCTTTTGAAAATTGCTTAGGTTTAATTGCAAATGTCTCCCAGGAATATCAGAATTGTATAACTACTGATTAGCAAATTTAAGTCTATTTGCAACAGAGAAGAACTTTTTTCTCTTTACCCAAATAACAAAAATGAATACTTTGACCAAGATTGTTAATCAGCTTAAAGAGAATTTTAGAACTGCTTAGTCTGTAAACATTACCTCTCTAAGACCCATTATCAAACTTTGTCTAGCCTTAAATTATAGAATAAATTAATTCTAAGGAAGAATAATAGCAATAGCAATAATATTTGATTTATATATCGCTTATCAGGGCTTTCAACCCTCTCTAAGCAGTTTACAAAGTCAACACATTGCCCCCAACAATCTGGGTCCTCATTTTACCCACCTCGGAAGGATGGAAGGCTGAATCAGCCTTGAGCCTGGTGAGATTTCAACTGCCTGATTGCAGGCAGTTGGCAGCTAAGTATATACAGCACTCTACATGCTGTACCACCATGGCTCATGGGTGAAACATGAAACAGAAAGCTACCAAAGATGAATGGCACCAACTTATCCTATTAGCAACCCCCCCAACACACACACACCATCTTTTGGTAACTTACCGTGAGAGGCTCAGCAGACAAATGAAAAAGTCTGCTAAACATCTTCATTCATTTTGGGGAGGCACATTATAGGGACCTACATATTGATAAAGATTTGACATCAACACTATGGACAGCCAATCCCTGGTTACCCTAACTAATAATGTCAAGGCCTTGAGAAACTTTTTACCCAAAGCGACTGGTGGGTCCTCTTGTTGGTATTTTTATTTAGTTGTTCTTAATTATCTAAAGCTTGCGTCCCATTTAGTTGTCCTTAATTGTCAAACTTGTGTCCCATGGGCCAGATGTGTCACACACTGGCCACACCCACCCATGGTTTAGTGAGAGGGGGGAAAGTTGCAATACATCACGTAATCAAGTGATGACCTGGGTTTGACATCCCTGATCTAAAACATCTAAACAACAAACTTCAGACATAAATAAATTGGAAGGAATGATAAGGGATGAATGAACAGGACTCAGAGAAGGCCAATCAACTATAGACTATATTTTAGTATTGTTCTAAAATTTGTATTCACAAAATATCTTTATATGCAATGTTTTTAAACTTCAAATCTGCTTTTGATTCTAAAACAGGAATAGTCTGTGGGACAAGCTCAAAACACTAACGTGGACAGTTATTTTATTTTGATAAAATAAATATAAAGTTCTCAAGACCCCAAAACCAGGCACTCTTAAGGGGAAAAAAAATCTGAACTACCTGCCAGTCATTGGAAATGGAACTCCAAAGCCTGGATAACTTCTGACATTTTGGAGGACTAATTCAACTACTCAATCCTGCACTAGAATATTACCTCAGAAAAAAGACCTTTGCATTCAAGATTCTACTACTATTAGGTAACACATTTTTGTGGAGTTTGAAAATGCTCACCCAAAGTTTTTTTCGTGCCACCAAACCCCACTTCTGTCCTCCAAGACTTGATCAGCAAACTGTAAACACTTTCAAAAGCCATTACACCCAGGAGCTCTACTGCAATGTGTGCCAACTTCTAGATGCAAACCCTGACCCTACAATGGACCGAAGACCATCACCAATTGTGATGTAATAGTTTATGTAAATAAAGTAGGCTAGGATAAAGTTTCTCAAAACTACAGTAAACAATTGATGGACAAAAGCAAGGCTGCAGTGTGTGACCAATACTTAAGACATTAAAGGTGTTAAAGAATACCTTTTTAAAAATGTGCAAGCTATTATGAGTTTGTTGTGAAAGATTGTGGCAACAGCTTTGATGACATGCAGCAGGAGGAGGATGTTAACAGAGGACACACTGAGTTTAGCAATGAGGATTAGAATGGTATGGCTAAGGATGGCCAAAAAGATGGAAGATGTTGCTAACAATGATGCTGCTTCTAAAATTGTCTTACCCAACATAGCAAAACTTGAGAAGTGGATTACATTGCTTAATCACCTTTCCAAGGAAGTTCAGAAGTTGGATCACTTAGTGAAGTGCAGCTTCAGGTTTAAAAGCCAATTTTTTGTCAGTACATGGAGCTTTCAAAAGAACTGTGATGGAAAACACACCACTAATGCTAGCGCAATTCTTTAAACAAATTGAAAGGAAATCTCCACCTTTTAACAAGCCGAGGGACAGCCAGCCCAGAGGAGGAAGTACCTGATGTTAGAGATATCAAGTTACCTTCATTCTCTCCATCATTCAGTCCATTGTGGCAAAAAGGGGTTTTTTTTTCAATAAAAGTTAATGTCTTATTGCCCATTAAAGTTCATTATTTAAAACAAAATACTGTAAATGTTGAATTGAATGGTCTTTATTATTGGAAATACAATAGGTTTACACTAATGGATATGCTGAGAAGGATCTTTAAGAACCTAACCCCATTTTTTTCCTATAGGATTAAGGCTTCAATAACTGCAGTTTCCATTTTCAGCGGAGTTTTCAAGACCGTAATCCCTCTATATCACAAGGATTGAGTATATTTTTAATGCTTATATCTTTCCTTTTTTATCAGTACCCAGACCATCTGACAATACTTACAAGTTCATCCTTTTCTCAGACTCTCAGATTTATAACTCAGAATGTAACAAAATTCCGTATAGCCACCGTGAAAATTAGGCATCAGTGAACAGTCTTCCACAGTTGTAACATACTTTTATTTCACCTACTACAACTGCCTATATAATTCTACTTTTATTAAATGTTTTCAGTTGTACCTTTTATCTCTTTTATCCTTTGGCTGTAATAAAGATTAATGCATTTGTTCATTATGTCAAAGTAATACAGAGTATCACATTTTGGATCTGGCAAGAAAAACTGTTCTCTTTCAAATATATAAGGTAAAGGTAAAGGTTCCCCTCGCACATATGTGCTAGTCGTTCTCGACTCTAGGGGGCAGTGCTCAGCTCTGTTTCCAAGCCGAAGAGCCAGCGCTGTCCAAAGACATCTCCGTGGTCATGTGGCCAGCATGACTAAACGCTGA